>CAHIKZ030004817.1:3292500-3327500 GCA_903632075.3 Acanthosepion pharaonis | reverse complement strand
AACAACGTATAAACAGAAAATATATTAAAATAATTGTCGGACTTTTATATATATAAAATTACATTGAAATCAACACTCAGTAGTGACAGGATGTTTCATACTAAACGCGTCTAGCATGAAACAGCCTGTCGCCTCCGAGTGTTGACTTCAATGTTCACTTTAATATTTACATACGCTCTATCTCTGATATTGGGCACTTTATCTCATGAATATAGCACACCTTAAAACTATATTTCTTCATATATATATATATATATATATATAATTTATTCTAAGAATTTCTTTTCTCGCACTCGTCCAACTTTAATCCTCCAAAATTAAAATGCAATGTCAATTGATATCTACTTTCCTCCTGATTACTCTTGCCCACATAATTTCTCTCTTCCCGATCATTATTAATGTTTCTGTTCCCAATACTTCCTCACCAAGTAAACCCTTTGAGTCTTAGTGGCTTAACTGCCTTGTATGGCGTGAAATCGATTAAAAGAATATACATTTGTTTCGTTTCGTGAAGATTCAGCTGGGATCTCCGTGTCTTCAGTAGGTTTAATGCGAGGAAGAAAAGCCCCACAACAACGAAAAGAAAACATTTGTTTTCTGTCGGGGTCCTCTTATCATATGCAGCTGTTATTTTTCTTGACTGATTTTCTAGCGTCCTAATTCGGTAAGAAAGATTACCTGACAAAGATCTTCCATGATGTCATTTAGCTGCCTTTTCGCCCCCAATGCTGCCGATTTTAAAATAGAATGAGACAGTGATATTTCAAGGATTACTGTTTCTTTAATTTGATATTCCTGTTTTCAGTTGGCTAAAGACTTACTTCGCAAACCAGTGACCTAAATGAGGAACCCACCACACTTGAGTGATTTTTGTTACCTTGGCTGATTACGTGATGGCAAAAATGCAATGCAATTTTGTTTGTTTAGTTTTACGGCATATCAACCTCAATGGGTTATTTAACGCTAACAGGATTTTCATTGCTGCTAATATTTTTTATCTATCTATCTATCTATCTATCTATCTATCTATCTATCTATCTATCTATCTATCTCAATATATATTGGTTTGTTTTGTTTTGTTTTACGGCATATCAACTTCAATGGGTTTTTTAACGTTAAAAAGATTTTTATTACTGGTAATATGTTTTATCTATCTATTTAGCTATCTATCTATCTCAGTATATATTGATTTGTTTTGTTTTGTTTTACGGCATATCGACCTCAATGGGTTATTTAATGCTAACAAGCTTTATTGCTGGTAAGTTTTTTTTTTCATTTTAAATGTATAGCTAGTATTTTTTTTTTTAAAAATATTGCATGCAATAATGTATTGCTGGTAATAATTTTTCTACAAAATTTTATTGCTAGTAATAATTTTTTACAAAGGATTTCTGCTATCAATATATATTTTTACACTTCCATATTTTTTTTTTTACCCCAGTTAGGGGGATAACTATTTGCCCATATCTTGGACCCTAACAGTTAATACCACCCCAGGTCAGGGTGGACCTGGGAACACCAGCTTTTAAGAGGTGGTTACATGCTCCCTAAAACCTCCTGATCTGAGGTCTTGCTGTTGGACGTAGTTTATCGTCTTACCCAGGACGGAATGCAATTCAGTGGGACATCACCGATTAAAGCATGAAATTTTGGTGTTACCTGTTTATGAGACACGGGTAAAGCGTTGCCAGTCTGACCCCATTCGAAAAACTGACCTCGCATGATATCTTTCGTAGACTAATTGTTCATCATCCCCCGTGTATATAATTGGAGGTCTTGAAGGTTTCTCGGCTCGACCAAATAGAAATTCCAAATTCATTGGAGCAGTCCGAATCGAAAAGTTCTCAGCACTTATTCTTTCTGCTATCAATGTTCAGTTCTAGAACTTTTTTGAAATTGTTTTTTTTTCTTCGAGCCGAAATTATTTCATCACTGTTTCGTATAAACCAAATTTGGTACTATAAAATAATTAGATGCAACACAATGACATTGTAAAACATTTGATAGGTTCTTGTTGCCACAGAGATGTTTATATAGTTTATCAATGACATGATTAAACTCAGCAAGCGTGTTGCTGTTTTTACTGTTGATTTTGAAACAAGAAAATTTCACTATATGTACTAAATAATATCTGTCCTATAATGCAGTGAATGCTGGACAGTCTTCTTACAGATGAAAAATTTACTTGAAGTATTAGAAATTTGGTTCTACAGAAGGATGCTGAGAATACCATAGATCAAACATATGAGTAATGATGAAATTTGAGTAGAAAAATGGAGAAAAAAGATACATATAGTTCACATAAGCTAGAGATAATTGCAATTTTTAGAGCAAATAATGAAGAAAGAGTGACTGGAGAATTTGATACACACTGGATAGATTGAAGGCAAGAGGAATGTAAGTAAACAGTGCTTAAACTAGCTAATAAGCCTGTGTAGTGATTTTTCTAAGTAGTGCTCAGATGTGGCACAAGGCTGAAAGTATGGAGCACCCAGTGAGGATGGAACACCTTATTCAATCGTAATTGTTCTAGCCAGACAAGCTCTCTAGCCATTACATCACACCGAGGTGCCAAATATAGTGATTTTCTAAACGATGCTTAGGTGTGGCACATAGAGGAAAGTATGGCGCACTTAGTGAGGATCGAACTCACTACTAAGTCGTAATTCTTCTAGCCAGACAGGCTTGCTAACCATTACACCACGTGGAGGTCCCCTAAGCCTGCGTAAATGGATGGCAGAACACGGTGTAGGAGATATAGCAATAGTTACTAACAGCGACAAAGGACAAGATATTGTGAAGTGCACAGCGTCGAAAACGTCAAAAGTGTTGGGGAATATAAAGGAAAAATTACAAGAGATGGGTGAAGTAATTAAAATTGATTCGTTAGTTTGTTATTTGCTTCAAACCGAGGCAGGAAATGTTAAGAACTGATACATTAGACATAAGTATGATCCTTTTTTGAAATGTCTTCTGTTGTTTGTAACGGTTCCACGCGAATCTTCTTATTTTATGATATGTGTCCCTTCAAAACGTAGGCGATCATGGCCCTTCACATCTTCCTGTCTCTTATAGTCTTGTCTTTTTGTTATTTCTCCCAATCACTTTTCCGCCATCGTTTGGCTGAAGCCCATTAAGTATATTACACGCTGCTTTCCTATGTCCCTCTTTCCCTCTTTTCTGTCTTGAGAGTGTCAGAATTTCCAGGCCCTCCTTCCTCATAATGTCTCCGGAAATCTCAGCTGCCATTTTTTTCTGTTTTAAGTATAAGTTTCCTTTTTTTCATTCTCTCCAAAACCTCGGCGTTTCTCAAATGTTTGGTCTATGGTCTCCCCAGCATCTTTTTGTAGAGCCACAATTCAGTTGCTTCAATTTTTTATCTTCATCTTTGAGGAAACTGTTCAGTATTTCCTGCCATACGTGAGGACAGTTATCTCCTAAAAATTCAGTACTCGTTTCTTTGTTTCTAACTATTTTTTTTTTCCAATCAAATTCACCGCTATGTCAACTGTGGCCCACATGAGTAGACTACTTGGAAAGACGAAATCGGAATTTACGTTCGATTATATATATATATATATATATATATATATATATATATATATATATATATAAGGATTACCTTGAAGATCCGTTTCCCTGGCTCTTTAGGATTTATTTTACTTATTCTCGCTCTACTAATCGTAGTGAGTATTCTACGTTTTAGTCTTACTACTCGCTTGGTTTTTTTTGTTTCTTTGGACTAAAGACTTAAGGGACTATTCGATTTATATCGCCATGTTCGGTTTTTTCTTTTTTATTTCCAATTTTTTCCTCGGCTACCGATTTGTTTTGGCATATCCACAAGTTGAGCTATCTGAGGTTTTTTACCAAAAAGTATTACTATTAGTATATATATATATATATATATATATATATATATATATATATATATATATATATATATATATATATATATATATATATATATATATGTGTGTGTATAAATATCATGATTATCAACTATCATAAATATCATAATTATCAACTAACATAATTTTTACACAATACATATTATCAGGATTTATACCAAAATAAAATATCTATAACAAAATAAAACGCCAACAATCACTTTTTAGTTCAAGCTACTTCCACAATAATTACATTTATTGGTTTTATTATTCTCCCACCACCATTACTAATCACTACTACCAATTTAAAATAACTATTAGCTACTTATATTATCATTGTCTCCAATCCCCTTACAACATTACTACCACTTCACATCTACTATTATCATATAGACCCGATATAATTGTTAACATAAACTACCCCCTCCCCTAGCATATTAAATACCACCATAAAAAATAAGCAATAAGGATTACAAACCGAAATTTCTACCAGTAACATATACACAGTCATCAAAAACAAGCAAATAACCAGCTTTAAAATAATAACAAATAACCCCTTTTTTTTCAAAAAATTAAAAATAAGAATAATAGTGATTTTTCCCTATTATGATTTTACACAGACCACACCACACGTATATACATGTATATATGGGAGGAAATATTATTCAGTGGAAAAATAGAAAAATGCTCTGATTGTTGACATTCACGAGACATTCACGAAAAATTTTCGCTACACTTCCAATTATTGAATTTAAACCTACAAATGCGTATGTATAGACACAACACCACCCATATACATACATATGTCAAATCTGAAGTTATCCAAATATGTTTATATATGTATGAGTCCCGACGGACGACCAAATGTGTATGTGTGTCTGCGTACCTCATCGGGTGTACGGACATGCATCTATGTTTGTGTTAGCACGATGACATCACGACGACGATTCCTCCCACTCCCATAATAACACCAATACACGGAATTTACATAAACCCAATTTAAAAAAAAAATTAATCCGTTTCTCTGACGATCGCAAAAGCGTGAATCCCAGGATGAAAAACTCACACCAATCCAACCAAATATATATATATATATATATATATATATATATATATATATTACCGCATAATCATTTTAACCCTACCTTTGATGGACCTTGATATCCTTGTATTGGTGAGAGTTAAAATAAAAAATAAAAATTCTTCCGAGAATTGAACATATACCTATTTTTTTTTTGTTTTGGTTTTTTGTTTGATTTTTTTTTTTTTTTGCACCGATTCGGACGATCGATCTTATAGTGTCCTTCGGGCAGAAGTTGATAAGGAAAGAAAACGAACAATTTTGTCGGTGTTGAAAACAATATCTGTCACCAAAGAGAAATGAAATAGCGCGAAATACACTGCCCGGAACCAGCCATTCACATCGGCGCATGCAATATACGTAATTATCCATTGAACGGTTCAACCTTGTTCAGTGAAAAACTATTTCCGATTTTATCCATTCACTGGGTTTATTTTCAGTTCTTTCTTAGCTGAATGAAGAAATCCATACGGCGTCGAATCAACATGAATCGCCATATACATTTCTCTGCTTCGTCAATATGTACAGCTGCCTTCTTTTTCCACCCTCAGGCAATGTTCTGAATATATTACATGTGCCTTATTCCCGAAAGAGCACTGTGGTAACACTTTCCTCAGATTTGGCCTACTATTCTAGAATTCATACTTTCGACATGTCTTCTATAAATATGTCAAAATTGATCTTCAGGTATCGGTCAGATTTTTCGTTATAGTTTCTTGTAATATTTGCATAGAATGATCGTTACTTATATATTATAAGTGAAAGAAACCAGTTTAAACATTTTTTGTGCCACTGAAAACTGAACTAATATGATTATAGTGGATTATCAGTTATAGTGAAAGAGATTAGTTAGATTTGGCCTTGTTAGTTAGATAGTCCCCATAAGAGGAGTATACAACAAGAAAATCAAATTGTAAAGTTTAACAACAAATTTATATACATATGAACGAAGTAATGTCTTTACAAATAAAATTAATGTATTTTGGTTGATACAAGGTTGTCAAAATGTTCGTAGTAACACTTGCAAGAATGAGTTTATGTGTACGTAGGCAGGAACGTATATGTGTATGTATGTAAGTATGCATGAGCGTTATCGTAGGGTAGGAATGTCTTTAAAGTAAACGTTCTGCCTTAAAATGTTCCGTTCGTTTATCAAGTATAAAAGAGGTGAGAGAGAAAGGTAGAGATAATAATAACGATCGTTTGACGTTTGCCAAGGGACGTGTTAATACGCTCGTCTCCTCTCTCTGGTGACAGGCGAATTTGCTCGTCTTTTATTGTTTGTGGGGCTTGAAAAGGTCATTTTGCATTGCACTCCCGGCTATGAGTCGAACTTTTCCGTTGGACGACGAACAAACTTCGCGTCGGCTCGCGAAAAGGCATGTAAAAGAATTTGTTTCTGAGAATTGAAGATTATTTGAATGTTGCTTTCAAATGTTTCCTAGTTTCCTATTGGCCGAAAAACATTTCGCATCAAGGTGTGAAATTTCACGAGTTTTGTTTTGGATACGCTTTTGCGTGTGTGTTATGCAAAGTTTGTAAATTCCAGTTTTTTTTTTAATTTCTGACAAAATCAATGAGTCAGTGCTTACCATTTGAATTTTAAATCTAGATCTTTTTTTGTTCAATATAAAGGCAGTGGTCGCCAGCTATTTGAAGAAACAATAGTCATTTTTAAATTTAAAGCTATTGAAAAAAATAGGTAAAACAAATATTAACAGGCATGTTAAAACTGAATATTTCAAGCTTTCTTATAATTTTTACAGTTTTTTTATATCGTGTATAGGTAAAGATCTACAAATATTTTAAATTGCACACACACTCTATGGACATCCTGTATATATACGATAGGATACGGAAAGAATAGGACACGTTTATGTATTTAACATGTTTCGCATTTATATAAGCTTCATGAGAAAATGAAATGAAAAGGAGAAAAGAAAATCCACATACACTTATGAATTATACGTACAAACGCTAACGAACAAAACAAAGATACTTATTTTGTTCACAACATAATAACTGAATATTGTTTGATCGCTAATCGCTTGCGTTACACCCATTGCAGAGAATGGACTGTTCTAATGAGCATATTTTCAATTTTTATTCTGTTTTATTTTTATTATTTAAAAAGAAAAATGATGATATTACAGCATGAGCAATATTAAGATTGGAATAACATTTGAATACCATCTTGGACTCTAGTGGCATTTTGAATACGAAAAACATTCTCATTTGTAAACTATAATATTGTTATGAAAATATACTAGTTCGTATCCTCATCTTCCAACTGTGATGATTTTTCCGAACGAACATCCATCATCATACAAATGAGATGGAGAGAAAACGTTGTTGATCTGTAACTAGAAACATATCTAATAGATAGATAAAAAAAGTGTCATTTCTGTAAATATTTTTATAGAAATTGTTCTGAAATGCTTTACAATTGGTACCCTTATTTTACGAACTTAATACTATATTGGTTATCAGCTTGTTCTGATCAATTAACAGTTGGAATTGCTTCACATAATCGTAATTTCTATACTGACAGTTTCTTTTTTCAAATTACCCATTTGTCTAACACTATCGATTTCCAGGCAATTTTGATCTTCAAAGAATTAAATCTTCTGTGTTTTTGTGTTTTTTTTTTGTCTTTCCATTTTGGTAAACCAATTTTACGAACTTAAGCACAATACTATATTGGTTGACAGCTAGTTCTAAACAATTTACATTTAGAATTGCTTCGTAAATTCTATGCTAACAGTTTCATCTCTCAAACTCACCGTTTGTCTAACACTATCGATTTCCAGACAATTTTAAACAAGAAAGAATTAAATCTGTGTTTTTTTTTTTTTTGTAATTCTTGTTCTTTTATTGTTCTCTCCACAATATTTTTTCTCTTTCTCATAATCTTTCGTACTCAGTAACCTCTTGCGTATTTATGGCTTTATTGCATCGGGGTAAAATTATTAAAAGAAGGAATTTATATAGATATAAACAAATTGAACATATTCTATCGAGACAGAAAAACGGATATGCTGAGATGGAAAGTGAGACAGATACTGGAGAGAGCCAAGCTCCCCGAGTCAAACATCACGAAAACTGAGAGACCACCAATCGAAAACCTACAGAGGAATGAAAATATCATCATACTACTAGTTAACAAAGGCAATGACTGGAGTGATAGAAATATCGGAATATAGAGAAAAGTAGCAGACCCCATTAGAAATTGTAGCACAGTAATGTAAAGAAAGATCCAACAATGAAAATCCAACAATGAAAACAGGAAAAAAAACTGCCGCAGATCGTAGAAGAAGGACAACTTCCCATCGAAGGCATGCAGGCAGTTGTTGCAAACTACCTCCCGTATATGATCTCCCCAAAATTCAGAAAGACGGTAATCCGCTCAGGCCGACTGTTAGCTATCAATTCTCTGTGTGCCGACTTTGAGTCGCTGTAGCTATAATTGTACCAATTATAAAAAAGAAACCTTCTTATGTCTGAAACTCCGCCCGCATCGTGGAAATAATCAAAGACGCTGCCATCCAAACCAACCAGCTGGTGAACCTGGACGGGGTGAGTTTTTTCACCAAGTTAACCACAGATGAGGCATTAACGGTAGTCAGGAGCTGAACAGATAACCTGATGGAGACGCTAACTTTGAGAATGGGAGAATATATCGAGAAGATGAAGACTTAAGAATGGGCTCACCGTTATCACCAGTAATGGCAAACATATACATAAAAGACTTCGGAGAAATGGCATTAGAATCCAGAACACCAAAGCCAACGCTATGGCAGAGATACGCAAATGACACCTTCTAGCCATACTAGGAAGAGGTCCAACTACAACTGGTTCATGTGAACATCAATACAGCTCAAAATGGAGAGGGAAAACGACAACTCGCCTTCCTGGATGTACTAATATCTCGAACAGAGCATACGTTCAAGACATCCGTATACTGCAAGCCAACTTCAACCCATACCTCAGCTTCTGTTCAAAATACCCATACAAGAGATCGTCCGCTGCGTACAACACCGTGCAAAATTTGCGACCCAAAGACATATAAAGAATACATAGTCATTATATGTCATGGGTCCTTAACTATAACTGCTGAATGAACTCTTCCTAACACTATGCATACTACGCCTCTCAAGAGAGAGGGTCGAATCGAGTCGAGCCGATAGTAGTTCACTCCAAACCAGACTGACAGTCATACTAACACCTTCAACATCTTGTATTATTATTTCCTGTAATATACCTTCGTTATTTCTACTCTTGTGTTCTTGTTGTTCTTCCTTGATCCTAACCTGGACCATAACACTATATGTAGTACCCTACAACATAACAACTACACTGGGTACCTAGCAGCAGCTCCGATACAAGAGGATAGAAACACCCAGCTTCGGTCTGCTTACCCTATGTATAGGATTATCGAAGAAAATACAAAAGATCTGTGGTCCACATAGCATCAGCATGACCTTCAAAATTGGGTCGACAATTCGCAGACATATTTTTCTAGTAAGACCCTTCAGAGAGGAGTGCATGACTAACGACTATGTGCACCCCATCCCGTTTAGCTGTGGTAAAAGAAGAAACAGGCTGCCCCTTTAATGCGAGACTGTAAAAACATCGTAACGCCGTAACACGAAGAGAAATAGAAAATCATGCGTAGCTGACCACATATGGAAGGAAAAGAGAGAACACTGCCACCCATCCTGTGAGATGAGGTTGAAATAACATAGAGGATCACTAAAAAATACGAAAACTTAAGTAATCAGCATATATGCTACAAAATTCCCCTTAGCCGACCAAGTATAGAATTGAATACAATATAGTAACAAGTAATGCAGAGTTGCTAGGGAAAACCAATAAAGACAAAAAATTGCAATATGACATCCGGAAAAAATGATTGCTTAAACATTAGGTTTATAAGTCCCAAGAATTCATGCACTGATGTTCTCAAGGACACATGGCCCAATTGGTTGGATGCAGTGACTTGCCCAAAAGAATTTTGAGTTACCTGGCTATTGCAGTGGTGAAAAAAGACTTGGAGATTTGAGTTAAAAGGTGACAAGTGAGACACGCAGAAGAGGCATGGCACGTGAAGCTAAAACAATGTACACCGGTTGATGAAATAAAAGGTTCAGTTCGAAAGGAGGCCGGATTGTAAAACGACCGAAACGTTTGAATATGGCAATGAATATGTGGACAATAGTCTGAGCAATGTAAACAATATAAATAATTACATTATCTCATCTCAGAAATATTGACATATATGTATTTCTGATTACAGTAAATGTTATATTTCTATGGTGAGCATGTTTGAGTGTTTTTTTTTTTAATTAGGTACATTAATATCTATCGGCCAAGAGCGCGAAATTTTACTAATGAAAAGAAACCCTTTGACACGAATACAGCATCTGTTCTCTTAATCAGGGAATGCAACGTCTATTATGTTCTACAAAGTTAATCAGTGTTTTTATTTTGGCTCTCTGAGGAATTGTATTTTATACTACCTTAATTTCAAAATGTATTTAATATATCAAGATTTGGAATGGGAATTTTTTTTTAAAGATATTGATAGTGACAATGGTCAGTGTTTTCTGGATGCCATTTACATTTAAAATTTCTGAAGGTATAAAAAAATTTGGAAAATAAACTTTCAAATTATTTCATTAAATTTTTAATTTCATTATCCTAAAACTTGATTATGTTGTATAATACATAAGCTCATCCAAAATGATAAGCCTTATCATACTGGTTAGAATTCTGACGACCCTAACTGTGTAAATTGGTTGAATCTCGTGGACGTTGAATAATCGATGTTACGATTTTTTTAAAAGCTTTAATATATGACAAACCAGAGATGCATGAAGATACAACGATTGTAAGAAGAGAAAACAGAGAGGTCTCGCTTTTTCCATACCTTCGTTTGAGAGAACACCACTGGATGATATGTAGTTAGAAAATATCTCCATTCTCGTTATGTCTTCACTCTATTCGTTATTCTATGAAAATATAATATGACTACGGACACGTGTCTGAGTGGTTAGAACTTTCGTATTCAGACCATGGAGACTCGAGTTCGAATCTCGCCATGGTCGATGTGTCAGGAACAGACATCCTGATGTTATCGGACAGGACGGATCGATCCCAGCGGGCGGCCCATTTTCGAAAATACTTTAAAACCATAACCTAAGATAGACGGATAGCACGAAGTTAGAAGTCATCGTAGCCGAGGGCTTGAGCGTGCTGGCCTTGTTGAAATTGTTGATCACGGTAGATAACACGATCTTTCACAGAAACTGTTACTAATATCCGCTCAGCATTGATGCAGTATAAACCACAGGTGTACTCTCTGGGTGTTGAATAAACACAAATGCGCCTGTGCAAAGATCTGCAACAGGGATAGGCTAGCCGTCCTAATAGACGTCTATCCTCGAATACGTCTGACCATCTATACAATATGATTATTGTGCTTCGCTCATCCAAATCGAGAGTTTAACAGAACACCACGCGATGATAGTTAAAAAAACCTCTCGATAACAGTTAACAGATAATCAGTCTTTTGCTTATTCTATGAAGCGTTGATATGACTATTGTCTCTCTACTGTAATAAAGCGAGAAAATACTAAGAAAATTGTCCGTCACCAATTCAGTCAGTGGTGAGAAATTGGGGACTGAAGAAGCCAGAAAAGTCACGAAAAAACAGAGACTGTACAAAACGGCACGATTTTTTTTTATTTTTGTTGACCCAGAGTCATTTTCATTTACCTTCTCCTGATGATATTTCGCTTTGAAGACACCGAGTCTTACTTATACAGCGTTTTTGTGCTAACTAAAAATAATCACAGACTTTTTTTCTTCTTTTCCTCAATATTTTTTTTATTTTCCTTCAATTCACATCATTTTCATTTTCTTTCATTTTGAGAGTTTATTTGAACTCATTCTGGAGAAAGTAATAGTTTTTGTTTTGGGGAATATCAGCGAGAAGAATTACTTACATCTCATGTCAAATATATATATATATATATATATATATATATATATATATATATATATATATATATACACACACACACATAAACCCTCCTTTTTCATTTTATGTTTTACTTTCTCTCACTTCTAACTCCCTAGATATATATATATATATATATATATATATATATATATATATATATATATATATATATATATATGGAGTGTCTTTTTCATTTTATCTTCTACATTCTCTCACTTCTAACTCCCTGTCTATCTATCTATCTATATATATATATATATATATCTATCTATATATATATATATATATATATATATATATGTCAGACACTTGTGAAACCAGACATATTTTTCACACTGCTATATTTAATATCGATATCACGTCCGACAGAAGTAGAAGACCAATTTTTCTGCTTTTCATTTTTCCGATATCATTTTTATTCGTTTAACATAGGTAAAGAATCCACACATACTGCTAGGTCAATTCTAATATCCGACAAAGGCCGACAGCAAATGCAGTGTTTCAATTTGTTCTCGGATACGAAGCATCAGCACGTGCCTCATCAAAATGTCTTTCAAAAGTTTTACAATGATTCTGGGGTGTCGGTGTCAGTGACTGAGACTGCTGAGTTCACAGTTTAAAATATCTTTCTCTTTTTTTTCAAAGACTCTATTTCTGTTTTGTCCCTAAAAGAATGTATTGCAATCGTCTTGATTCAAAGAAATACTTTTCGAATTTACCAATATTTTTTCATTGTTCAATTTGTCATGCGGACAAAACTTTTATTTCGATATTGCTTTTGTCTTTCATTTTTCTTCCTTTCTTTGTCAACCGGATTTATTTCCATCTCTCCTTCTTTCGGCGATCTACTGCTACACAACCTTAAATCTCTCATGACCACCTACAACCAAAGCGTCTCAAATGTCAGGTTCTCTTAGGCACGCTGTTCTTCAGATTTCTTCAAAACTGACAAAAAAAATGATAGCACAAAACGCACCAACACAAAAACACGCGAATTTCCCGAAACAAATACACGCAAAACACTTCATATCTCATATATACTTATATATTTCATATATACTTATATTCTGTAATATATTTTGGGAGGTTAGTTTGAAGGCTTGCAGATCTAATATCTGGCTTTTTCATTCGCTACGAACACTGATCAAGGTAAAATTCAAAACAAACAATATAATATCAATAATACTAAGAGTAATAATAAAAATAATAATCGTATAATAATTAGACTTGGCCCACCATTTGTTCTGCAGTCCGCTCGACCGTTACGCGCTGATAATACCTCATAAATAATGGACTGCTTCTTTTTGATTGCGTGGATAGTGGAGAAATAAACTACTTGGTTTCAGAGAGAAAATTAAATAAAAAAATAAATAAAAAAAAATAAATAAATAAATCCAAAAAATAAAGAAAGAAAGATACTATCTATTATGTGATTGCTGGCTTAATTCACTGATTGAATTTCGGCTTCATAAAGAGAATAAGAACGAATTTAAGTTACACAAGAAAATTATGGCCAACTGTTGGCATTTAATTGTGGGCAGCCGGTAATGAAATGAATAGAAATATACTGAAACAGTACTGAGAAAGAACGAACGAACGAACGAAAGAAAGAAAGAAAGAAAGAAAGAAAGAAAGAAAGAATGAAAGAAAGAAGGAACAAATGAAAGAAAGAAAGAAAGAATGAAAGAAAGAAAGAAAGAAAGAAAGAACGAAAGAAAGAAAGAAAGAAAGAAAGAATGAAAGAAAGAAGAAACGAATGAAAAAGAAAGAAAGAAAAGACGAAAGAAGAAAGAAAGAAAGAAAGAACGAAAGAAAGAAAAGAAAGAAGAAAAAAAAAGAAAGAAAAGAAAGAAAAGAAAGAAAGAAAGAAGGAAGAAAGAAAGAAAGAAGGAAGAAAGAAGGAAAAGGAAAGAAAGAAGGAAGGAAAGAAAGAAGAAAAGAAAGAAAGAAAGAAAGAAAGAAAGAACGAATGAAAGAAAGAAAGAAAGAACGAATGGAAGAACGAAAGAAAGAAAGGTTTAATGTCTCCTAACAATTTGTCATAAAAAATGAACTATTCCGTGTTGATCTCATGGAAAAATTGAAAGGACATATTAGAGACTCTAGGGATAAAATGAAGGAAAGAAAGAAAAAATAAAAGAAAGAAATAAAGAAAGAAAAAAAGAAAGAAGAAAAATAAAAGTGTAGAAAAGAAAGAAAGACAGATGTGTTTAATGTCTTTGGACAATTTCTATTAAATAATGGACTATTCCGTTTTGATCACGTGGATAGGGATAAAATGAAAGAAACAAAGAAAAGAAAAAGAAGAAGAAGAGAATAGAAAATAAAAGGAAAGGAAAAAGACAAAGAAAGGAGTGAAGATAAAAATGTTTTACGACAACTACAAATACCTCATAAATAATAGACTAGATCGTTTTGATTACGCGGGAAAAAAAGCAACAAACGCTACTTGGTTGCATCGAGAAAAAATAAGAAAGAAGGAAAAGAAAGAAAGAAAGAAAGAAAGTAAGTACTCCATCATTACAATGATTTCGATAGCTTTTGAATCAAATCCGGGTTTCCATTGAACAAATTTTTCGACGAAGTCTTGACCATACTTTTCATTAGAGAAAGTTATCGTTAAATTCACGGTCCGATCGGTGATGATGGAAATATTTCCCTATGTTTTCGAAATTTGGTCGAATCGACTAGAAAATTGGACCAGAGATGTCCTTGCCTATAGCAAAGACGCGATTTCGTTAAATTTTACATAAAAGTTACATCTTGCTATTAAGTTGAAGGCCTTTCGAGAACACAAATATGAATGAATACTTCCTCTGGGATTAATTGTCTGGCGACTTATAACGACGACAAAACCACGTCGATTTGGTATTCATATGTAATATTCCCTCGAACGAATATGATGCCGTGGAAGAGGCAAACGGAATTAGAATCTAGAGAGAAAAAGGAATACGATTAAAATAAACATAAGTTAGAATCCGATCTTCAGGCAATACGAAAGCAACTCGACGTAGTGATGCTACATTTTTTTTTAATTTGCATCTAATTATTTCTAAGAGTTTTCAGAAAACGCTGACACGCTATTGTCACAACGAGGCTTTGATTTAATATTACTATTTCCATTTCAGCATTAAAGTTACCTTGAAAATATTAATAATCGTCTAGCGATAGTAACTTCCTCCAGTCACCTAAACTTTTCTTAGTATTCATTCAGAAATATCAATATTCCACTGCGTGAATAATATTGATTTTCTCGAGACAATTTATTCTTCAGTTCTTCTTGTTCTTTGGCGATAATATATATATATACACATATATATATATATATATGACCATTGAAAGTAGAAGACAAATCCCTGAACTATGTAAAGTCTTTCACCTATCTTGGTAGCAATGTCAACTACAGTGGAAATTAAGATGCCGAAATCATGCATCGGATTGCGAAGGCTACCAGTACTTTCGGCAAACTTCGCCATCGCTTGTAGAATGAGCTGGGTATTCGTCTGGAAAAAAAAATTCGGGTTTACAGAGCTGTTGTACTTGCCATTCTTCTGTACGGCTCAGAGTTGTGGATTCCATACAGGTACCATATACGCCAGCTGGATGTTTTCCTAAAATGCTGTCTGCGTGCAATCTGTGAAGTTAAGCTTCAATATAGGACATCTAACGTAGACCTGTTTAACAAGTGTAATATTGGAGGAATCGAGACATTTATCATATAGTCTCAGTTACGGTGGACTGGTCATGTCTTGAGAATGTCTGATGACAGGATACCCAAGACCCTAATGTACATCCAGTTAGATCAGGGCTACAGGAAAGGTGTTGAGGGGTTCTCCCATTTTTACACAATTGGACTCTCCCAGTATATACATATACTGCTGCTACGTGAATACCCGAGAGTGAAAGGTTGTAGGTAAGCGGAAGAGTGAGGGTGAGGCAACAGCGTTGTACATAACCGACAGAAGGTGAAGGTAACAGACAGAGAGAACGAACGTAGCGAGCAAGAGTCACCGTGAATGAGCACATAGACTCAGTAAGACGTCATACAGCGATGCTTCAATACCAAAGACTGTATATATATTTTGCTACTAACCCGCAATCCTGGAACTACTAACCTGCATTACCAGTTTGTATTATTACGTTAATACATTATTTTCCTATATTCATTCTTGGCGTTTGTTATTTGTTGGTAAAATACAATCTGAAAAGCAATTTGTCAGCTTTCAATATACCACATGACACACTTGAGCTCTTAGCCTTCGAGCGGGTAAAATGGAGATCAACGTATTTTAGTGGATTCAGCAGTTTTCAATCTGCTTGTCTGAATCATCTTCAAGAAGCGAGAGCAAGATCTAAAAGGTCAACCAATCTAAAAGGGATCGCATCTCCAAATCCTCACTTTTGCTCCATGTGTGGCCCCCTTTGTAAATCACTAGCGGGTCTTAAATGTCACTTAAGATTATCGTACAAAATTTCATAATTGAATCAATTAAGCTGTCAGATCCTCATACTTCGAAACCGACGGGAAATTCCATTTTTTATATATATATGTGTGTGTGTGTGTGTGTGTGTGTGTGTGTGTGTGTGTGTGTGTGTGCCGTCAGAGGCTTTTTTATATGCATTCTCCCTTTATAACTTTGGGGATCATGTTTCTCCACACATTCTTTAATGTATTGTCTGTTAATTACTATTTATTTTTTGCAAAGTTAGTGGTGTTATTTCATGTTACCTTCTCTGTGGTTTTGGAATTCTGAGTTTTTCTTCACTTAGACAAGTCTATTGAGACCAGTAAACCCTGCTATTTTACACATAGCTGAGATGGAGACAAGAGATTGATTTAATGCTTTTTCGTATGGGTTTTAATGCGGAAATAATAATATATGAGTTCTTCTTGCTTTTCCTATAGTTAATAAGCAGTACGTTAACGCGTGCATTAATTCCTGCCATTAGCTTACATAAATAATGGACAATTCTCTTTTGCTTGTGAGCAAAGAAAAACGAAATAATCTACTAATGGCTGCTGTTTGGCTTTGGCGATAAAAGTAATAATAATAATAATAATAATAATAAGAAGAAGAAGAAATTTAGAATCTCAACTGTTACAAAAAAAAAATTCCGTACCGGATCGGCCGTTACCCTGGTAAACAACGGTGGCGTATCTCAAAGAGGAACCAGTCTAGTGCCGAAAAGTCTGTCACTGGAACAAACTCTTCCAAGTCCGGAATATTTCCGACCTTGTACCAAATGGCTCAAAGTCAAATCAACTAATAAAAAGAAACGAACAAAATGGTCTCTCGAAGAGTATCAACAAGTTATAACAACCTTTTTCTCTACACTCAAAAATCCAGAAAAGAGCACCACGAATCAGATATACCAATTATGGAGAATTATGGTACGAAGAGAAATAAAACCTTCTCTCAACCCAAACGTGCTTGCCAATGTCCGCAAGGGACATCGTGTAAAACAAAAGACACTCAAATGAAGAAATAGATAAGGTAAAACTAGATATAGTACAGTTCTACAATATAAGACAGGTTATATAATAACCCTTCACACAAACGATAAAGAGATGCGAGTAGAAATAAGTAATATGGCATGGGATTAGGTAAAAACTAAAATAAATGAGATACGAAATAATTTCCCAGGAAATAAAGCCAAAGAATTTTGCTGTGACATAAACTGCGTATATCCAGACTATGTCACTTAGGATGAGTCCAACTATATGGAGGTAAAATATTTTGAAAGGCAGAGAGGTGAAATCGCCGAAACGAAAAACCACGTCATCCAAGTACTCAGTTGAGTAACCCTCACTCAAATGCCAGAGAGAGACCAACTCCCCAAAATTCTTATGATAAAGTCCAATCAGAACATTGTACAAATATACTATGTTGCACTGGAAACATTGTTATCAGACAAATCACTGGGAAATGTCACAAGAGTTAATGTCATATACGCAAAGAGTTTTAGTAGCTACTGGGAATCTTGGGGTCAATCCAATGCGCAGATTAAACAACAGACAAAGAAGGCCAGTTTGCAAGGCAAAACTGATGCGAGAAATAAAGGAAATCAGATATGAGATTTCGATATTAGATATCACTAGAAAGCCAAATGTCTCAACACGCAAATGGAACAGAAAATATAAAATTAAATCACTAAATAAAATTCGATCAATCAAAGAAATTCTGAAACAGAAACTGCATTTTAAGTCAAAGAGAACAATACGATAAGCGTTGTATGTTCTATCACCAAAATATTATTCCAAACGGAACTTAATAAATTTTGCAGAGGAATTGGAAAAGCAGGTACACATGTCAAAAAGCCACTATCTATTGACAAGGTGCAGAAATTTTAGCAGGGTATTTGGAGCAGCCGAAAGGAATATAATGCAGAATGGATCAAAAGTGATCGAAGAAAGAATGCAAAATCAAAATCAAACCGACCAGATACAAAAACAATGGCAAGTAAACACTTGGATAATTCAATAATAATTATTGTTAAGGGGTCCACCCCTTTTCATACAAATGGACTCGCCCAGTGTGTACTTGTACTGCTGCCGGTGAATACCCGGAAAGTAGAGGGTAAGAGAGTAAGAGAGTGAGGTAACTGCTTTGTAGGAGTCACAGTTGCGAGCACGTTGGCTCAGAAGGAAGTCATACTTCGATACTGAATTTCCCAGACTGTATACATATTATTATTGCTACTAACCGCATTTCTGGATCTACTAACCGTATTACCAATTGTATTATTACGTCAATACATTTATTTGCTATATTTCATTCCTGCGTTTGTCATTCATTTTGAGACCGGATTTCATCCCGGAATCTACAACAGTTATGGATACAAAGTAAAGAAGAAATTATTCAGTCACCTACTCCACATGGACGATCACAACGCCAAAGGTCTCCTCCATACTGTAAAATGTTTCAGTGACGACATAGGTATATATTTTGGGTTAGATGAATGTGCATAAGTAACATTCAAGAAATCGAGAATTACAGAAACACACTCAATAGATTTAGATTCTGTCACAAAGATTAGGGAACTAAAACAAGAAGCTTATAAGTACCTAAATTATCGAAAGAGATGGAATACATCATAGGAAAATGAAGGAAAATGTATCAAAAATATCACAGGCGTGTACGTCTGCTGCTAAATACTGAACTGAAATTTTAAAAAAACAGAATGTCAGCAATAAACATATTGGCTGTCCCTGGATTGCAATACATTTTCAACATCATTAACTAGATCATAGCTAACATTAAGCGAATGAACGCCAAAACGAGAAAGCTTCTCACTTGCAACCGCAGCCATCATCTCAAGGCAGAGGATTAATTCAACTAGAACTGTCTTATAAAACTAAAACAATCGATCTTCAAAGATGCCTGAAAACTACAGAAGACTGGATTATAATCTGTGTCAAAGAACATGAAAGAAGTAAGAAATTTTATTCAGTAATAAAAGAAATAAACAAATTCAAAATGGTGTTTCAACTGGGTGAAGAAAAGCAAGCATATATAATACACTTACTGCGATATTCTGTCCTTAAACAAGTTGATGTAGAAAAATTCAGTGGCTACGTAGTGCAGGATTAAAAGTTGAACCCCAAGGTTTTATTCTTGGACGACAGGTATAATGCTTGCTAAATAGAAATTATCAAGCACACAAAAATTGAGTTAGCCCAAAGTCCAGGTCATGTGATTAAAATCCATAATTAATTGACCATCTTGTATCAGGTTGCGCGTTATTGGCAGCCACTGAATATAAAACCCAGCCTGACAGAATGGGCCAGTATGTGCATTGGAAAATATGCAACTTCTACGGAAAGGAAACTGAAAGAAATATGAACACCATACAGACCCGGTTACGGAGATAGGACCTGTTACAATTTTATGGGAATGCACAATACCGATAGACATAGCAATCAAAGCTAATTGCCCAGACATCGTGATTAGAGACTGCAAAGATAAAAAAATGACAATTTATTGATATGGCAGTCCCTGCCGACTGCAATGTATCATTGAAGTTCTTCAAAAAGCTATTAAAATGCAAGTACCAAATCTAAAAAATGTGGCACATGAGAACATCAACAATCCCTGTTATAGGTGGAGCCCTCTGATTGGTTGGAAAAGATTCCAGTAGACTCATTAAAGGGATTCCTGGAAGCCTATTCCTTAAAGAAATAGAAAACATTGTTCTCACGAGTACAGCCCACACCTTACGAAGTGCTTTTTCTGTGTAAAATGTTTTCGATTTTTTTTAATTATTCAATTAACAATGTCATGATGCCATTTCTGACCTTAGATCTTGTCGGGACCAGGAAAGAAAAGAGTACAAACCAGAAATCAAAAGAATAATAATAATAATAATAATAATAATAATAAGAAGAAGAAGAAGAAGAAGAAGAAGAAGAAGGAGAAGAAGGAAAAGAAGAATGGAAGAAGAAGGAGAAATTGAAGATATAAGAGCCGATAATGCTCACGCCCGTTTAACGTCTGCTTCAGTGAAATTAACAGTCTTCTTAATTTTAAATGTCTTTAAATTTACATTCTTAGTTTACATAATGGCCTCCAAACGCATTGATTGTTATTGCAATATATTGTTCACTTTACTAAGCTAAAATATTTGATGACGCAATAGTAGAATTTCTATAGGTATTTCAATGTCTTAAAACTCTCAAAGAGCTTATTTAAGTTAATATTATCACTTTTCAGAGAATTCATATAGCGAAAATATGAAATTTTCAGGTTGATTCTAACAAGAAGAACAACAACATCAATAATAATAATAATAAAAGTAAAAACTTGCCTACTAATTGATATGGCTTGCCCAGCAGACTGTAATATACCAACGAAAAAATTTGAAAAACTCTCAAACTATAAAACCTAGAAATCGAAATAATGTGGAAATTGAAAACAAGAATAGTTGCAACATAGTAGGTGCGCTTAGAATGATAAAAACGCAGCATAACAACACATTAAAAAGAATATAATGAGCATAAATATCGCATTCCTTGTTCCAGTGTCTTCTGAACCAGTGCTATAAAAATAGATCTACTTATGTACCCCGGTATATCACCACTGTTGTAGAATTTATTTCTTATTTCTATAATCTTGTCTACTTTACTCTTAAACTTCAGTTTAAAAAATACGCCACATTTCCCAATGGATACTCCCACCAATCTAATTATATCATCCTATATTATTATTAATATTATGAATAACATTATTTTTATTATTATTATTATTAGTAGTAGTAGTAGTAGTAGTGTTAGTAGTAGTAGTATTAGTAACGAATTAAACGCCGTTTTTGACGCCTGACCAATACAGTCGTTCTTTCATTACAGGATAAAAAGTCTGTATAATGATATAACTTTTTGCAGAAATTTTTATATTTTAAACATATAACTTGACAGACATTCTATCGAAATAGTGTTTAGCTTTATCAAACAATCTGTTTTTTCTTTTCTCTTTCTTTTCTTAAATCGTACTCTTCTCTCAACTGTTGGAACATATTGGAAGAGTTACGTATATCATTTTGTTTATTACTATTATTATTATTTCTTTATTATTATTAATATGTGACAATCCACAAAAGCAGAAGCATATTGAAGAAAAGTGATAAAAACAGAATTATATATAATTATTAATAATACTATTATAATTACAATTCTTTTTTCATCTAACCACTTTGATGTTGGAATTTACAAAGCCAAGATTCAAGTCTTAATTGTTAATTGTTTCTAATTTCTTCAGAATGTAAAGAAATAGCTAAGAAAATGTATTTTCTTATTCCAGTGCATAACAAATAAAAGAGATATATTTACAGCCATTGAGTCAGTTAATTACGCCTATAGGGTTATTAAAACTATTTCGGAAATTGTATAAAAAATGCTAAGAGACATACACACATTCAATACATTACTAGATAGAAAAAGTTTCAACTTTATTAAAATAAAAGAAATTTGGTTTCAATCTTGTTTTAAAGCTTCTTTTTTTCTTTGCATAAATCTATATTGTTATAATTTGTATCAACCATAGAAAAGGTAGTTGTTCATTATCTGTAGCCTCCCTGGGCATCAGGTTTTAACCCATCCAATTTTTATCTGCGGTGGTATATAAAACAATTTCTTCACCTATACCTGCTCCTCTTGAAGATTTGAGACATCGAATTGTTCAAGTTACGAAGTCAATATCTACAGATGAATTGATTCGAGTATGTCAATCTAAGGAATTCGGTGGTTGTAGCACAATGAATGGTGCCAATGTTGATTCCACACAAGTTTCACAAGTTCCTATCCAGCAATGAATGTGCTTCTTTTCATTAAATTTTCGAAATCTGCTATCTCTTTTTTTAATAACCCTGTATTAAACTGCCCGTGTTCCATATGCTTCTAATTAGTATTTTCTTTTTCCTTTTTAATAAAGAAATACTCATCACTTTGGCCGGAATATCAATAATTTTATCTCACCATAAACATGATATCTGCACAGCTGTCTGCATAATTTTGTAGTTAGAGAAACCAATAATATCACGGGAATAAATCACACAAATGTAAAATTATTGATTATATACTTCCGGACATCGTCAATAAATGTTGGAGTAAAGTTGTGTGGCCTTGGGTGCTTTCTCCGTACGTGGAATATTTGTGAGAATATGTTCCCTCTCTGTTGGGACATTTACACATCTTACTATCATTCGGTTGTCCCTCTTGAACACATTTTAAAATGTGTCGATCAACTGTTTACATGTCATTGAGCAACTACTAACATCTGTGAGATCCATATTCATGGGAACCCTCTGATTCACCTTTCTCCTTTGATGATCAGCTGTGCACAGTCTACTTTTATATTTCTTAGAATGAGTCCAGTTTGTAGCGTAGTCGCTCCATATCTCTTAGAAGAAAGCTTTCTTTATTGAAATTGAATTCAAATAAGACCATCTGGCATTTCCGGCATACGACATTATGCAGTATCCGTGTCAGTGTTATTGCTTTGCTAATATTAGTGACCGTGTGTGGCACATTTAATTTAATATTCGAATGTAATGTCAATCGACATCTCCAATTACCTTGATCTACCCACTATCCTTATCCTGTTCCTTTCTCCTATCACTCTTATCTGCTCTCGCTCCAAATCTTCCGCAAACCCCTGCATCCTAGTGGCTTCACGCCTTGCTTGGGCCACAATGCTTAAAAAAAACAAAAAAAAACTGTATCATTTCAGAGTCAGTTGACTTGAACACTACCGCATGCCTCAGTCTAATGCCTCAGGACCGATGTCTAAGCATTTTTTTTATTTTTATACAATGGATACGGACACTATACAATCAGCCATGATATATTTTCAAGTCTTAGCAGATACCCCTCATGCACTGGAAATGCGAACTTCCCGATTAAAATATATTTTTTGACTCAGCCTAATAATTTGATACTTGTTTCTATATCTCCTGTTTATCCTTTTATGGGTGAACCTCGAAATCGTGTTTAAGTGACATTAATTTATTTTGTTTAATTATAATTTAATAAATTGAAGAAATATCAGTGGAAAGATACTCTTTTAATCCTTTCATCTTTTTTAGCATAAGAATTATTTAAAGCAGGTTAGTTTATGACATGTTACAGATTAGTTTTCTTTCTGTTGATTTTATTTTCTTTACATATCAAAAGAACTCTAGTAATGAAGTTGCCTTTATTTTCATCTGTAAACATTCGCTGACTTCAGTCTTGTAGCATTTGTCAAAACTCAAATTCAAGATCAATACAATTCATTCAAATTTACAACGTTTGTTGGAACAATTTGTATTATGTTTTATTAACAATATCAAATAGAAGGTTATCCTGTTGATCAATAAAAACCAAATCGTTGTAAGTTTTCTCCCCTTTTTGTTGTTTATAGCATTGCTTAGAAGGAACACGTGTAGAATGTGTTCGTCTCACTACCACTGAGATTCCATTATTGACTATGTCTTTTGCAGCAGTTTTTGTTCAATTACAACACTCCCCAACCCAACAACCACTATATTCTCCCGATTTGAGACTTTTTTCTTCTCTTCAAAGATCAAATCCCACTTTAACCGAACAAGATGTCAATACGTCAAGGAAATCTAACGGAATGAGTCCAGGCACCTGCTCCAAAAAAAAAAAAAATGAAGGATTTTCAGGACTGCTTCCATCATTGGAAATAATGCTGGATAATGGCGTCAGAAGGGACATTACCTCAAAGTAAATTAAATGACGAATTGATATATATTGTAGTTTTCTTTTTATAAATGAGTCCTGATACTTTTTGTTCAGTCCTCGTATGTATCAATATTATTTTAAGTAGACCTTGTATCTGTACTATTTCTGAATAGTATTTTCTGTTTAAATGTCACTTTTTTCCAACACTTACTTCAACATGGCAATGGCCTGAAACACTTTTTCTTGGATATCTACGTCTTCCGAAATGACTGGAAATGTGTTAAGTCATATTATTATTGATATTATTAATATTTCGAGTTTTCCTGGTTTGCTGTTTGATATAATCTTTTTTCCAAAACTTTTACTTGAGAGCAGGATTAAAAATAATTTATGATACGTTTTTTTCATCATATGACATTCCGAGTGTTTTTCCTGCGCGTGGAAGCTTATGGTTTTAAGCGAAGTTCTTCTAACACACATAATGATTGTTGTCCAAGGATTTTCTTTCTACCTGTTTCATTATTCTCTTTTAATCATTACTAAGGCTGCTATTATTAAGACCGTGGTTGTTTTGTTTTCTTATACGGCATATCAACCTCAATGGGTCATTTATTGCCGATAACTTTTTTTTTCCTGGTAATATTTTTGTGTTGTCAAAAATCTATTGATGTTAACATTTTTTCCTGAAAAATGTATAGTTGGTAATATTATTTTTTTCACAAACGTATAGCCGGCAACACTATTCTTTCAAAAAACGTATAGTTGGTAATACTTTTTCATAAACGTACAGCTGACAACATTATTTTCCGAAAACGTATTATCAGAGTGCCTTGCTGTTGGACGTAGTTTATCATCTTACCAAGAACGCGGATGTAGTTCATCGTCATACACAGGAAGCGGATGTAGTTTGTCGTCATACACAGGAAGCAAATGTAGTTTATCGTTATACACAGGAAGAGGATGCAGTTTATCGTCATACCCAGGACGCGGATGTAGTTTATCATCTTACCCAGGACGCAGATGTAGTTTATCATCATACCCAGGACGCGGATGTAGTTTATCATCATACCCAGGACGCGGATGTAGTTTATCATCATACCCAGGACGCGGATGTAGTTTATCGTCATACCCAGGACGCGGATGTAGTTTATCATCTTACCCAGGACGCGGATGTAGTTTATCGTCATACCCAGGAGGTGGACGTAGTTTATCGTCATACCCAGGACGCGGACGTAGTTTATCGTCATACGTAGGACGCGGATGTAGTTTATCGTCGTACCCAGAAGTCAAGACCGTGGTTGTATTTAAATTTCTGTTTTGTATGTTATTCAAGTTCTTTTGTTGACATATTTTTATCAGTTAGAATTGCCATACCTGCGAGATGACACTCGTCATATTTAAATTATTTTATTGTTACGCAAGATAGTAAACATATGCATCCTTTTTGAAAAAGGCCAATGCTTATATATATATATATATACTTCAAGAACTGTGCTTTGTGACACTTACCTAGAATTTTCTTTATATTCATAATACTATCCTTAGTATATGTGCAGTTCCATAAAGTACATCTATTTGAATGTCATGTAAACAAGAGTTGCATGAGAATGCATTTGTCTGTATCTTTTTTTATCCTACTCATGGCACCAATTATTACAGGTATAACTGTAGTTTTAAGATGCGACATTTTATTTTTCTATTTCAATTTGAAGATAATTACAAGTTTATTTTCTCATATTTGCAAAAGATTTAAATGATCACACTACTTTATACTACTTGTTTGTAAGCATCAGTCACAATGATCCGTCTTCATTATTATTATTATTATTATTATTATTTCATTTGATTTCTGGTGTGTACACATTTTTTCCCGTCCCGCCCAGAGACCTAAAGTCCGAAATGGCATCATGATATTTTCCACTGACCAATTAAAAAAAAGAACAACACAGTTAATTACATAGATAACGCCCTTCCTAACGTGTGGGCTGTACACGTGAGAACAATTTCTTTTATTTCCTTAATGTACGGGCTTCCAGGAATCGCTTCAATAAGTCTACTGGAATATTTTCCAATCATTCCTAGGGCTCCAACTACAACAGAAATTGTTGATGTTCCAATGTGCTACATTTTTGAGATTTCTATTTCAAGCTCCTTGTATTTTGATAGCTTTTTGAAGATCATCAACGATACTTTGTATTCTTCAAGGACTGCTAAATCAATAAGGAAGCATATTTTTTTTGTTTGATATTTCTAACAATGTCTGATGAGGCTTTGATAATTCTGAGTATGTATTGTATAGTCCCAAAAGAATTGCAACAGGTCCTATCTCCGAAAAGGGGTCTGCATGGAGTTTTTACAATTTTTTCAAAAGAATTCCGCAGAAGTTGCATATTTTGACGCCAGTTTATATATTGGCCCACTTGTCATACCGGGTTTTATATACAGTGGGTGCCAACTAAAGTTTTGGCCTGATACAAGATAAGCATCATTATTATTATTATTATTATTATTATTATTATTCATCTGTATTTTTCCACCGGCTAATTGGTGGGTAATACTTGGGTCTAAGTGACTGCAAATATAAAATCTTCAGTTAGTCAGTTACGTGCTATGCGTGATACCCGCATATCTTTCGATATATGACTGACAAGGCAGATTTTTTCCCGCAGTAGGTTGCCAATTCATTCCGCGGTACATGAGTTGCCATCTAAGGCTACAGAACCCGATCTGCCCTGCTATTTACGCATAGCTGAGGGTGGGGAGACGAAAAGGATTCATACCTTTCCCAAGAATATTAACACGTAAGTGAATTTAATGGATTCGATTGGAATTCGAACTCCGCTCTCCGATTCGTCAATCCGAGCCTCTATCCATTATTCATTGTTTCAATACTTTTCTCAATATTGTTTATTATTAATTTCTCGCCTTCTGATATGACGCAATCGTTTACAAAGTCATGACCTGAGACATTAAGTAAGGAAAGTTCTTCTATGAAAATTAATGAGCATAATATATTGAGAGATTGGTTCTATTCATTTCAATTTGGACATATCAACTTTTGTATTTTTATTTAATCCCAAAGTCCAAATAGTGTCAACAAATATATATATATATATATATAAATATATATATATATATATATATATATATATAAAATCATATATATATATATATATATATATATATATATATATATATATATATATATATATATATATAATAGTGCTGTTCAATAAAAAGTCACTCACCTGTTTTTTTTTTTACTTAAAATTTTTTTTTTACTTAAAAATTTTTCGCCTATTGTTTTTGGGGTCAAACTAATTTTTAATCTTACTAGTATAAAGACCCTTTCCCGACCACCTAGTAAAAAAATTATTAACCCTAAGGTATTCTATTGATAATTATAATTTTGGATATAAATAAGATTTGGGAAAAACTCTGTACAAAAAAATTGATTCATTTATTTCCTGCAACTAGTAATCGATAGAAACATAACCGAACAGCTTTAAATAAATAATAATAGAGGTATAATTTATTTATAATAGGTAATATAGTTCGAAATATTTAATAATCTATGAGTCCTCCTTTATTTTGAATAACCTTTTCAATCTTTTTTGCCATTGAGTTGATTAGGTTCTGGCAAATATCATCTTCTCTTTGTTGCTCAACTGCTTTCTCGAGAGCCTGTACTTTATAATGCCCCATAAGTTTTCTATGGAGTTGAGGTCAGGAGATTGGGGCGGCCATGTCATAAAACTCACCTGCTTTTCATCAAAGTATTCCTTCATCAATTTTCCTTTGTCCCAGCTTGGTGCGATAGATTTTCACCCTTTCAGCAGAAAGGGAGCAAACAAGACTCTAAAATTCTCTTGTACTGCTCGCTCCTGAGAATCTTTTCAATAGGTTTTAAGAAACCAGTTCTATGACAATAAAAGCATCCCCAGAACATTACACCGAACGGATGCTTGACAGTACTTACTATTCAAATTCAAAGAGCTTTCAAAGCTTCTTCTTCGGATTTTAGTTCGCTTATCCTTTGAATTTAGCTCAACTTCCGTTTCATCGGAGGAGACAACATTTAATAAAAAAAATCAGGTGAGTCACTTTTATCGAATAACACTGTATATATATATATATATATATATATATATATATATATAACGCTATTGGATGCCTTCAACTACAAATATTTTGTATATAATTTTATACTTTTACACTGAACGCATGTCTTTAGATACACAGTTTGAAGATAATCTACTGTAGATGTTGGTACAAACCTACTAATTTAAAGCAGGACCTTTGAGGATTTCAGTATTTTTAAATAGTCTTCTCATCTTGGTTTGCTTGTAGTATTTGACTTACAGGGGTTAGTAACTATGAGAGAAATTTTCTCAATTCTCGAGATACGAATATTATGGTTTGAATCGTTATTTTTCAATCATGCCTAGTGCTCATATAATTACTGGAATACTGGTTGCGTTTACATGCCACATTGTATTTTTTTCAAAATTTCTTTCAAATTCTTTGCAACGATGTTTTACTGCGACCGAATGTTGGATCATAGAAATTCTGTCGGGTATGCATTTCGATGTCAGAGAGGACAAATTATCAGCATTTAGAACACGGTTTTTGTTTGGGAATTGTTATAATGTCGATATATCTTCCGATTCAAATGTTGCCATATTCTATCATTTCCATTCCTTAGGAGACTCTTAGGACTCAAAATCTCACCCTAAACTCAAGTACCTGACTCTTCCAGCTATCCTCTAATTTTACAAGAGCCAGATCAGGCCTAAACTGGAGTATTGTAGGCAGATGTTGCCCAGTCTTTGTTTTCCAGTCTTGCTAAAGTTCAAAAGCGTCTCCAAGTTCTTGTGAGCGACTAATTATTTTGCATCCTGCAACCCATCTATTACAGACGGGATGTGGCCAGCCTCTTTCTTTTTTATCGTTACTTCCACGGAAAGTGATCAGACGAACAATATTCTTTAGTTACGCCAGTTCTAACTAACTACATTCCATCCGTAATCCATTATTAAGAAATAAATTCTAATTGAACAGTTTCTTCTCACGAAACACTTCTCTGTGAAACTGACTTCCAAGGGGGTGCTTCCCTGATTATTACAGTCTTAATTTGTTCACTGCTCGGGTTAACCATTATCCCCTCCTTTTACCCACATAAAATGCTTCTTAATTTGTAAATTTCTACCTCCACTGAAACTCGTTTCTTGTACACGATGAACATCACTGTAAAAAAAAAATATTCTAATTCATTTGGTTGTATCGTGGAGTAAAACATTGCCAGCAGTCACCACAACAATAATATTAATCTATCCTATTCATTTAATATATGTCTGGTGTTGGCTTAAATTCCTCTGGGTTCAAATTAGAGCTTCACAACTACCGATGGGTCAGGCTTTTCTCAGCAGAAGGTCTTGTGTTTACAATTGGTATCCTTCACGTAAGAGTGTTTCTTCATATTTTGTTTTCAGTTTAGCTAAAGTTTTATGTGTTTAATGTTTTTATGGTTGCAGTTCTTGTTTTAATTTTGATAATTGAATGTGTTTTTAGTGTAATGAATGCTGTTAAATAAGCTTTAGTATCCAGTCATTTGTTAATTCAATATATCTTACAATCCTCATGGTTTTAGTCTAGTATGTGATTCAAATTTGGGTAAGTACTCTGCCTCAAAGTTCTCAGTTGACAGAGAAAAGCAAATCGAGAAGCCATATTGAAACACTGAATCAGATATAAAACCTGACTCTTTGAACGTATCTCAAATGCAGTTTATTGATGAATTTGCAATTGTATTATGTCGATGACACGTGAAATTATACTTTAAAACAATGAATAAAAAAGTGAAGTTAATTACTTGCAAAGGAGTAATTTGAAATATTTTATGTCTGATTGCAGCTTTCAAATGTTATATTATTGCCATATCATATGGTTATGTGACAGGAAAGGGCGTTTAGCGATCAGTGACGGTGTTCGGGTTGAGTCCGTTCCCATTATCTTCGGGTCAATGTACCAAAGCAGAAATGTCTCTGCATATTACCAAAAATCAAATTGGACGTCTTCTCACTGGAGAAAGATTTTTTTTATACTTATTATCAAATAGAACAACGCATATGGTCGATAGTGATAGTTTTTAATGTATTTCCTATTCTTCTTTATGTGCTGTGTCCCTTTCTGGACGTAGGCGATCATGGTTCTCCACAAATTCCTGCTCCTAGTAGGGATTAATAAATTTTTAATCTGTTATTTCTCCAAAATCCTGTTCCAAGATTCACTTACTCATGCCAATTATATTATGCGTTGATTTCCTCTGTTTCTCTTGTCTTCAATATGCTCCGTGAGTATCAGACTCCCCAGGCCCTCTTTCCTCATTATGTCTCCAAGAAACATCAGTGGCCGCTTCCTGATGTTATGTATAACTCTCCCCCTTGTTTGCATTCTCTCTAAGAACTCATCATTGTTCACACGCTCGGTTCATATCCTTAGCATCATTCCTTAGAACAACATCTCCGTGGCCTTGAGTCTCTACTTCATCTTTGGAGAAATCGTCCAACATTCGCTGTCGTAATGAAGGACAGATGTCACGTAACAGCTCCGTATTCTTTTCTTCGTTGCCAAAGAAATCCTCCTGTCTCGCAATACTCTGCGCGGCTTTTGGAATGCGTCTTGCAATAAAAGAAAGAACAGTTTTAGAATCAGATAAACTGTTGATGTTATGGCGTGGAAATCAGAGGAATTGCATGAGTTATTTGTGGGAACGTCGGGAAAAATGACAATGTTTTACATTTCCTTGCAGTATGAGTTAAAGCCCTCCCTATCTTCTCTTTCTTCCGTCTTATTATTATATACAAGATTTTCCATTTCGCTCAAGCAAACATCAAAAATATGAGAACATTTTCGCCTTCTCTGCTTTTTTTACAGTGTAACCCGGATATAAGAGAGTTGGCGGGACCGGAGAAGAAGTATCTTATATTCGGGTTTCTCTTATATCCGGGTTTGGTCTATTTTGTTTAGGTAAACACAGGCTCTAATTTGGGACCAGAGAAAATATCTCTTATATCCGGGTTTCTCTTATATCTGGGTTTGGTCTATTTTGTTTAGGTTAACACAGGCTCTAATTTGGGACCAGAGAAAATATCTTTATATCCGGGTTTCTTATATCCGGTTTGGTCTATTTTGTTTAGGTTAAACACAGGCTCTAATTTGGGACCAGAGAAAATATCTCTATATCCGGGTTTCTCTTATATCCGGGTTTGGTCTATTTTGTTTAGGTTAACACAGGCTCTAATTTAAACCAGAGAAAAAATATCTTATATCCGGGTTTCTCTTATATCCGGGTTTGGTCTATTTTGTTTAGGTTAACACAGGCTCTAATTTGGGACCAGAGAAAATCTCTCTTAGATCCGGGTTTCTTTTATATCCGGTTCTCTTATATCAGGGTTACACTGTATTTATTTCTTTCAAGAAAGTTATACATCAAGGCATCACAAAATGAAATTTTGCGGAAGTTAAAAATATGTTAGAGGTTTACTCTGTCCACTGCTGCTATACCAGTTATTTGTGGGCAGTGGGGTGGGGGGATTATTACAGGTAATAACCTACCTGTTTTTTTTTTCTTTCTATGTGCTGTGTCTTTTCAGGACGTAGGCGATTATGGCTCTCCACCTTCCTCTATCCCTTGCAGCTCTCAACAAGTTCTTTCCCCCTGTCACCTTCCTCAGACCACTTTCTCTCATCTACTTGCTTAAGACCGCCAGGTATGTCATGTGCTGTTTTCCCTTGTCTCTCTTTCTCTCTATTCGACCCGTGAGTATCAGATTCTCCAGGCCCTCATTATGTGTCCCAGGAAATTCAGCTGCCTCTTCTTGATGTTAAGTATAAGCCCCCTCCTTGTTTGCATCCTCCCTAAGAACTCATCGTTGCTGACACGCTCAGCTCATGATATCTTTAGCATTCTTCTCTAGAACATCTCCGTCACCTCGAGTCAGTTCTACATCTTTGAGGAAATCTTCCAACATTCGCTGCCGTAAAGAAGGACACATGTCACGTAACAGCTCAGTATTCTTTTCTTCGTTGCCAAAGAAATCCTCCTGTCTCGCAATACTCTGCCCAGATTTGGAATGCGTCTTGCCCATCAAACAATAAAAGAACAAGCAGAGTTGGAAAAAGCTAGACTCTTGACGTTATGGCGTAGAATTCAGAGGAATTGTATGGGTGATTTGTGGGAACGTCGGGAAAAATAATCCGGTTAATATTTTTCAATATTAGAAGTTCTGAAATAGATCACTTCGTGTACTGAATTTATTAGATTAATTCAGATTTGGCGAGTGAAAAAAAATTCTCCAAGCCTTCTTTCCTCATTATGTGCCCTTGAAAAATCAAATTTCTTTTCCTAATGTTATTTATAAATATTCTTTTTGTTTCCATATTCTCTAAAACTTCGTGATTGATCACATATTCACACTATCGAATACTGAGCATCCTTCTGTAGATTCAAATTTACGTTGCTTCAAGTCTTTGCTACATCTCTAATGGAATTGTATAGTACTCACTGTCATACAGGAGGACAGATTAGACAGAATAGTGTAGAACCATTTTCTATTTCTTATGGCTCTTAATGCATCTTTGGTGTCTTATCAAGTGATGGCGTTGAATGTTATATATATATATATATATATTATTTTGGGGGCCAAAAAGTAAGATAATATTTGGTATGAAAGTCCAGAACGCTCAAGAATTAACAACTATAGAATATGTCTGGAAAACCGAAATTTCAAATGGGTACAATTGCAAGAATAGTGGATGAAGAGAAAAAGGTAAAAAAAAGAAAAAAAAAAGAAAAGAAAATGAAGAATGAGTGTAAAGTGAAAAAAAAACGACGAAAATGACAAATAAGCACAAACATTACAGAAGTATGCATCTCGGTGCTGACGGGCAGTTGGGCCCATACGCGCGAAAACACACACACACACACACACACATGCACGCCCACGTACACTATTAAAAAAAAAAAACTCGGGAAATGAGAAATTACATATAAAAAAATAAAAATCAAGAAGAATAAACAGTCAGCTGCTGCTAGCTCCTAACGGGTGAACGAAATGATTAACGGCGTGACTAACTACGGAACGCTGGAGTCAAGATGCTGAAGATAACATCAATCAGTTAAGTGATAAATCTCTTATTTGTTTTAAAACAGTGATTGCTACTGCTGATAATGCAAGGCTCTTCTATGAATAGAGACTTAAGTTTACTGTCATAGCGCATCAATACGCAGAACCACTCTTCCTTCTGCCGATAGCTTCGGGGAAAAAATCTCCAACTGATTTGGCATATCGAAGACTTTTCCTCTAAGCTATCAGCTCTCTCGGAAGAGAGGAATGTGAATTTTACGTAATTATTCTGAATAAAAATGCCAGTGACTCAGAGTTCTCGACTCATACGTCAAAATAATGTCTATGTATGACTATATATATATATATATATATATATATATATATATATATATATACTCGACTCTCCTGACGAATTCGACGTATGAGGTTCAAGCAGATCAGTTCCTAGGAAACCGACAGTCCGACAACAGCACATGAGATTTGATTACAGTGGTGAATGTTGCGTGCAGGACCATCCACTCTTTTTGAAGGTCCGAAGAGAGAGACCTGGTGCACTAAGTGCCACAAGGTCCCTAAACGACCCCCCGCAGGTTTTGAATTCAGAGTTGTACTTCTTCTAGACCAGACCATCAATCCAAGCCGTTATCCATTACTCAACCTAATACTAATGAGCCAGGTACTATTTTCAAGGTTTCATCACATGGCATCATCAAGGAGAACTGGCTTCTGATGATACCATGTGGTGAAACCTAGATAGTTAGTAACTGTCGCATTAGGATTTAGTCATTTTTACTTTAGTATATTGAGAACTCTTCGTTTCAACTTATTACTCGCTGGGATTTTTTTCTTTGTGCCAGAGATTTAAGGTACTGGACGATTTCTTTCGTCTTGTTCGGGGTTTTCTTGTGCTTTCCCTTTTTCTGCCATTTTTCCTCGGATGCCAATTTATTAAAACTTGTACTATCCAGGTTTTTCCACCCACCTAGTTTAAATATATTATATATATAAAGAAAAGCCAAAGCAAATCTCCTCTTAGTCGACGCGTTTTGTCTTCTGTTGCACATTGTCAAGGTAAATTTAAAGATTTTATATTGTCATACGTATTTGTAAATTGAAGTAAAAATGTTCTTTATTTTTCAGAATGTAACATTTAAGAATGCTCATAAATATTCACAAGTCTTTTCACTTTCAAGTAATTACACAATTTTTCGATTATTTAATATCACTTATCTTGATAAAGTGTTGTGGCCTTGTTAGGGCCAAAAATAAAAGCACAAACATAGGAATTGAGTTAAACAAATATATTAACACAAACAGTAATACAAACATATACAAACGAGAGTGTTACGGCAAGAATGTACCTGCTCGTATTTATAGTTGGGAGAGTACATGCCTGCGTGGGTAAATTACCATAACATAAAGTCGTAAGGCAAAATGCGTCAGTAAGCATTAAGTAATATTTTCCTACTTTATATATATACATATATATATTAAATATATATATATAAGTTATGAAAAAAATGTTAATCCGTAAATTTTCATTTCATTTTTCGTTTCATCATTTGGAAGTACTATCTGATGATCCAGCGTCCTTTAAAAGGGCTCTGATGAAATAAATCTTTATAATGGAACCTTAAAGTGGTCTGTTTTTTTTTAATATATATATATATACATATATATATATATACATTATTCA
>CAHIKZ030004817.1:3260000-3287500 GCA_903632075.3 Acanthosepion pharaonis | reverse complement strand
CCTCGACATTGCAAAAAAAAATTCAGATATGACTAGGAGTCCGACCGTTCTTTTTGACATCCGTCAGTTAGCATCAGCCAATGAAATAAAGGCTTTTCCCGCTTCCCTTCTTTATACTCTTGTCTTTTGCTTCAGCCGGTTTTGATTCGCGCTGTTTCCATGGAATTCATTACAACCTAAACTGGACCTGTTCTTGCATAGTTTAATCCATTCTTTTTAACGTTTTAAAGACTGATTCGATAACTAAACCTTACCAGTTATATTACTTTTCCTTAAAAAGAATACAACCATTATTCTTACTATTATATAAAACTCTTTAAGTCTAACCTAATACTCTCAATGAAATGAAATTAGAAAAATGTATGCACGTTCAGGCCATTATATATAAATGTAGTAAATGTACTCTCACACACACTCATACACACACACACACGTACAAAAAGGCACACATAAAACCTATCTCAAATTTGCATTAATTTTACGAAACCGTTCATTACAAATTTATTTCGTACATTTTATTTGAAATTCCTTACCAGTTTTGTAATCTATCAATTAAAATAATACGATGGACAAATCTAAGTAAAGAAAAAAATAAAAATAAAAAACTAAAATGCTTAAATAAATAAAAAAAATCCTAAATAACTGAAGGAAACCTAAACTACTCAATTAACTAACATATTCAAATTTATTCTCTGTTAAAATTTATTCAAAATGAATCTATTGAATTAGTACTAAAATTACCACTGACAATTATCAAACTATGATTACTACGCTCTAATTTTACATTCATAAGAATTAGGTTGGAAATATATATATATATATATATATATATATATATATATATATATATATATATATATATAGGTTTTTCTTCTCTACACCTTCGATATCAATATATAACTTCATTTAAGTTAACCGTTTAAATGTGTCAATACCTGCTAACTCACTCGTCTTTTCTCTCCCCTCACTTCCTCACTTCGTTAATTTACATGTTTAATACGGCACATCAGAAATGTGTAAATTTTCTTTTCATTTTTTGTTTGGAAGTAAAGTCTGATGATCCGCAGTCCTTTTAAAAGGGCTGTGGTGAAATAATCTATTACATGGAACCATATATATATATGATGTGTGTGTGTGTGTGTGTGTGTGTGTGTGTGTGTGTGTGTGTGTGTGTGCAAGCGCGTGTGTCTGCTCATGTATCTGTGTGTGAGTGCCCGTCATGTTTTTCAGAAGACGTGGTTCTAAAGATGGATGCTGAGGAGACTACCGATCGAACATGCAAGCAACAACGGGGTTTTGGAGAAAATAAAGCCTGAACAAAACTTATACATAATATAAAGAAGAGGCAGTTGAAATTTCTGGGGCACGTAATGAGGAAAGAGGGCTTGGAAAATGTGATACTCGCAAGACAGATTGAGAGAAATTGTGACGGAGGAAAACAACGCGTAACACACTTGATATGCTTGAGCAAATAGATGGTAGAACAGGTTTTGGGAGAAATAGAAAAAAGATAAAAATACAAATGACATAAAGATGTTTGTGAACCATTATCGCCAACGTCCTGGCGGGACACGGCACATAAAAAAAAGAAGACATAAAATTAAATCAGGCAAACGTTTTAACCGTTAGACCTCAGTTTAATGTTTTGGTTATTTTATAAGAAGAGAATACAATATATTGAATATGATTACCTGTGTAGAATAACAATACAATAAACGGCACTTATCGGTCTAATGATCCCAGCTAGCGCCCAGCTGGCAGACAAAAATAAAGCAGGTTGTAACTCAATACAAACCCTTCAAACTGACTGGAATCTAGCTGGTATTTATACAGAAATACCTCCACTCATGTACCAGCAGCTAATCACAGCCCAAGCAATGGACTATACCACTTTAGCACAATGAGATGCTCCATGGCACCATAGATAGCTGTTTTTCTCAAGGTGGAGTTATTATTCACTCAGCTTGCTCCACAATTGAGTGTTTATCTTGACTACGTGATTGTTCTATAAACCTGAAGGATATTTCCACTTTCTTCCGTATCTCTATAAAACCATAATCAGTCTCGGACAGAATCAAGTTGATTTTGACTGTTACCTATTTCTCATAAAATTTAAAAATGATAGCACGTAATTCTTTTTAGTTCGAATAAATATTGTATTTATCTGTCTCATGTGTTTCATCCAATGAAAATATCATATCTTCGTAAAGAGTAAATAGATAGAAATAAAGACGGGAGGTTCTAAAATTCTCTTTTTTTTTTTTAAAATAAAATAAAATTAAAATAAACCTAATACCTTCACGTCAAAACGTTTAATTAATCTTGATTTCTTTATTTAATTATTAAATATAATTACTTGAAGCCTTTCCTTTGAATTTGATATATTGAATTGATTTTTTTTTCACTGATAATACATCTTAAGATAATTAAACGGAAACGTAATCTCTATTTTCTTACATAACGAAAACACTTTCTTTGGCAACTTCTTAAGTGCGTGGCCTCATAGTAAAAGAGGATTTATTTTTTGGAGGAAATATTTATTTTCAATATAATTTCCTACCTGTTGAAGTTAGAAAAGGGAACAATAATCAGATAGTTTGAGAATTCTGTAACGAATATTTTCAAAGCTAAATGCAGCTGAGGAAAACGATTCAAACTCTATATTTTTAAGATTATTAGATTTCCATTAAAATATTGCTTTCATTTCTCCTTATTAATTGTTTTATGTTTTCCAGAGATGACCTTATGAAATCATACAGTTACTTGATTTTCAAAAGGAAACTTACGGTCATATCATGTTGAAACATTGGTTCTCGTCCAACACCAAATTTAAGCAACTTCTAACCTGACCAGTACCTAGACGAGTAACCGCGTGGGAATTTTAGGTGATATAAGCTTAAATGTGCGTGTCATATAATGGCTCAAAATTTTTCATTGGAGAGCCGTGTTCCAATTCCAGTTGTATCCTTTTTATTCTCTTACGCACAAAGGGAAAGTTATTAATCCATTTCTTATCCCCCAGGTATGGGTTAAGTTTATGTCTTGTTTCACTAAATTCTTATAATCTAAAAATAAGATTCTTACAATCTAAAAGATTTTCTGTCATTAAATAAAACTGAAAATGGTTCATAGGCTGAAAGAAATGAATGAATCAGTCAAACAAAAGATAATACTGTTATTTGCTTTTCAAAAGATAACTTAGGACCATATAACCGAAGTTAAGCACAGACGAGCTTGGTTAGTTCCTAGGTGGGTGAACTGGGAATACTAGGTGCTGTAATCTTGGATGTGCGGTTGGTGTAAGCGATAATGGAGAGCCGAGTTCGAAATCCAGTCGTGTTCATTTCATTTACTTACGCACAGATAGCCTTGGGAATAGTATGATTCCAACGCTTCTCCTCTTAACTACCAGTCAAATAGAAAGGGAAGTATGCGAAAATCATTATTATATCTTAAATATTCTTAATAAACATATTCACTCGCGAGAAGAAAGAAGAATTATTCTTACAAGCAAAAAGTTGCTTCAGCACTAAATAACCTATAAAAGGTTGATAAACCGTAAAAAACAAATCAATAACACAATAATATTAAAAAAAGAACATCTACAAAGACATTATCACTAATGGATCTCTTCAGTTCTATCACTATTGTGAATCTAGCACATTCTGCATGAATTCCATGGACGGAGCGAGTTAACAACGAGGAAGTCTTAAAATAAATGACAAAAAAGAGCATTTTTACGTAGAATCAGGAAGAGAAAATTGAAATTTTCAGGATACATAATGAGGAAGAATGGCAAGGGAGCCTTACCTCTAACAAGGGATACTGAGGGCAAGAGTAACAGGGAAGGGCACGAGCGTAAAAGATGCTGGAACAGAGGATGAGTTAAAAGAGAAAAATTTCTATCGGTCACAAAGACTAGGAAGATTTCGAGAAGCCTGTTCGCCTACACATGCAGTATCTTTGTATTTAATTGAACAATAAATAGAGAGTATATATATATATATATATATATATATATATATATATATATATATATATTTGTGTGTGTGTGTGTGTGTGTGTGTGTGTGTAAAAAGATCTGTCATTTTGGGTAAACGTGTGTGGAGTAGATCGTACTGAAATATTAAAAGAAAAACGTACATACTGAAGACAACAGCGAGTGGCGACAAGCTGAAGACTGCATTACAGTGGTTATATAGATCATTTGCATATGGTTTATAATAACCATTAATTTGATCGAAGGTTACATCGAGAAATGCACATGAACTATCCGTTACGCAGTAAACGGATAGTTCATGTAAGCACCTGAAGATCGCGTCGTGCATGAATGTCCAATGTGTGTATGTGAGATAATATATATATATATATATATATATATATATATATATATATATATATATATGTGTGTGTGTGTGTGTGTGTGTGTGTGTGTGTAAAGGTGATAATAACTCTTTTTTTCTTTCTTTCTCTCTCTCTCTCTCTCTCTCTCTCTCTATATATATATATATATATATATATATATATATATATATATATATACTCCTAATGAGCCAAAATGATAACACCCACCCACAGTAATATACGCTTGCACATACCATACTCACTCTCTCCCTAAGAACCAAATAAAATAACACACACACACACACACACTTAAAAGACACACCCCTCTCCAGGTACCAATAGATGTGTCAAACTGAAGAATTCAGAGCAGCATGGATCCATCCAGCTATTATCTCACATAAAGACTGTTTGACCCAACACGAGAAATTTTAATCTACAACCCAGTGTGTCTGAAGATCAATTTTTTAATATTTTTTATTTTTCAATATATATATATATATATATATATATATATATATATCCCTCACTGATAGCGTGACTCGGAGTTTCATACACGGCGCAATCTTCAGATTGAGTATAAAGTAACATTTAAGTAGTTCGAAATATAATACGTTGGTTTAGTTATATTATGCTGAGATTACTTTTTTTTAATTTTTAAAATTTTAATATTATATTTGAATTAAATTAAGCGGAAATTATATAAATATGTAAAAAAAGAAAAGACAATTCAAATTTTAAATTGTTTATGGAATTATTCATTTTTAAATTAAAAAGTGAGTATTGGTTTTTATTCAAAACCAAAAAACATGAAGTCATATAGCCTTGCAGTATGTCGAAAATAAATCGGCCATATAACAGTTCAAACAATAACACATGGCTCCGCTGAATCGTACCATCGCTGACTCTATAGACATTATGGTGTCATTCTCATCCGTAATACTAAATCACTACTTATAGACCGAATGAGAAATGAACTGATATATTTGTAAAAGAATACGAACTAAATATTTCACCTTCATCAATGCTAAAGTAATCAAATTTCGATATATTAGATAAAATAATGGTTATTATAAACCATATGCAAATGATCTATATAACCACAAATATTAGTATAATTTTTCAAGCGTAGTTTATATGTTGCACAAGGCCAAAAGTGTGTGTGAACTGTGTGAGACAGGCTTGATAACTAGTACACCGTCTCGAGTTGCTCAAAAGGTTGCAAGGCCGAAAGTATGGGCAATTTATGAGGATTGAACTCATGATTCACTGGTAACTGTTTTAGCGAGAAAAAGCTTTCAACTCACTCAATAAACAAACCATCACTATAAAATTCTAGATAATTTGCATGAATTAGTACGATTTGATATATATAAGGAAATATATTCAAAAATAAATATGTATAAGCCATCCAGCGTATTTAGAAATGAATCCATCTTTTAACCGTATTAATATAAGAATATTTTATTTATAGACACTTTAAACATTTATGAAGACTATGAAAGATGTTTAGCAAAAATAATGTTAAGATTAGCTATAGTTGCATTTATATACACACATCCATCCCCATCATAAGATTATATTAAACAAACATATTTCTAACAAAGAATATTTTCTATCGAGCGAACATGCATTCAGGTAACGACTTGAAATTTTTTTTTGGTTCCACGGAAAATCCTTGGAAATTTAGTTTTACCATCTTAAATTATTCTAAAAATACAAACGACACCATTGCTCATAAATATTTCTAGCAATTAATGAATGAAGGATCTCACCATAAAAATAATATTTAGGACAGGATTGATAACCGCAAAAGAAATAAATGCACTTTCTGTCTTGTTGAAAAATTGGTTATCTTTTAATTAAAAAAAGAAGTGAATTCATGTTACAATATAGCATCCAAAATAGATATCTGCTTAAATATGTTGACCATGATTAAGTTTTAAATTTTTAAAATAACAGTTTATTTTAATGTAAAGTACTATTTATTTTTTGAATATAAATTATTTATATGGTTTATGTTTTTGTTTATATACGAACAATTAATCTAAATTCAATTATTTGTTTTAATTAATTCTTATTTTTTTAATTTAAAAATGCATATAAATATTCAGCACTCAAAATTATAATTTTAATTTTTTTTCTTTTTTTAAATACATGTATAAATCCTGCTTATTTTAATTGCCAAATATAATTTTTAATTTTAAAATAAAAAAAATACAATGCCGACATAATATATAACAACACCAACACCGAGATTATCGAATATATTATAATTCAAATTATATAAAGTAAGTTCATATTCATCACCTTAAAATAGCTATTTCACCATCAATCAACTGGGGAATTATATATAGAGCTAAAGCTTATAACAAGTAAATAAACTATATGTAACTCCAGATTATTAAAATCATTTAAATAACACTAACTTATTAAATATCAGAAATGAATTAATGGTGACATGTAGGCAGAAAAATAAATACCTGCTTAAATACGTTGATCTCGATTAATTTTTAATTTTTTAATTTTAAGTTCTATTATTATTATTATTATTATTATTATTATTATTATTATTATTTACAGTAAATTACGGTTTATTTTTAATGAAATTAATTTATTTTGAATATAAATGTATAAATTGATGCATTTTAGCAAGAACAAGTTCTCCCCCTATAATTGAATCAAATAATAAACTGATTAGGACGTACATGCTAGCCTTTAGGGATATACGTATATTTACGAATAAATCCGAAATAGCTTCGTCATATTACATCGAGCAATGTTTTATAAAACCCAACACTGTATGATAAATTATAATATATATGTGTGTGTGTGTGTTTGTGTGTGTGTTTGTGTGTGTGTGTGTGTGTGTGTGTGTGCAAGTAATCTTTTAATTAAAATCAAATAAAAATGATTGCAACGTGCGTGAAAAACTTGAATCATGCCAGCTTTTAGGATGTGTATATTTATTAATATATCTGCAAGTTTTGTATATTGCATCAAACACTGTTTTATAAACCCCAGTAATAAATGTAAATATATATATATATATATATATATATATATATATATATATATATATATATATTAATATATTTGATTAAATAATATAGACAAGTTTTGGTTCGATAAGCTTAATCACATTATCTTTTAAAGCCAAAAGGAAATCACCATATTTATACATGTTTAAATCCAGTGTAAGCTTTCGGCTTACATAAGCCATTATCAAAGATGACAGTTTCAATATATCAAAACACACGCGGATGAAAAACAATGATAGTCCGCCCTAGCTGCATGAAAAAAATGCGTGTAAAGACAAATTGAAAAAAGCTGACGTTAATCCAGAGATTGAAAAGAAGAAGTATTAAGTATGGGAGGCCGTGGGTATAGACCAATAGCTTCTGGTATAAAACAGAAAAAATATGTTTCTAGAACTAACTTAAAATGATTAGACAAAACTTGTCTATATTATTTAATGAAACATGCATTAATGCAAATTTGCTGCCTAAATATAAACTATATATATATATATATATATATATATATATATATATATATATATATATATATATATATATATATAGTGTGGGTAAATGTGTATAAATAATCTCCTTTAAAAAAAAAAAAAAATGATTCCAACCTGTATGAAAATGCGAGTCCTGTTACTAATTTATATATATATATATATATATATATATATATTCGAAATAGCTTTGTTATATACATATACTATAAACCCCAATATATATATATATATATATATATATATGCGTGTGTATCTGCGTGTGTGTGTTTGAGTGTTTGCATAAATCATTTCCTTTAATTGAAACAAATATGTTTGCGATGATGTATGATATATTATAATTATATATATATATATATATATATATATATATATATATATATATATATATATATATATGTTCGTGTATATATATATATATATATATATATATATATATATATATGCATACATGCATGTACAATATATTCATATGGATTTCTACGAAAACACGAATCTCACCAAGTTTATGAACAAAAAATGGTGTCTTCTTCTATAAAAATTTTCTGAATAAAGACGGCGTGAAAAAAAAGCGCCGTTAGTCACTTAATTAAAGTATCATTCAAAGCTCTCCTAGGGAAGTCGCTGCCATTTCGAAAGACAAAAGACAGCAATTAATAAGTAGAAGAAACGTGAAGTCACTTAACGAAAGTGGTTTTATTGTTCATAAGTACGTAGATGAGGTGAGAGGCAAGTGCATTCTTGTATTGTTGAAAAGCAGTAAAGGTTGTTGCAGGTTGGAACCAGAAATAGCAAAAATTGGAATAAAACAAAGAAGAATCTGATGATAAATAAAGAAATGAAGACAAAAATGAATAAATCGATATAGATTGATAATTACGATAAATATATATATACATATAAAAGTTCAGCCTGATACACACAGAAATATGTATATATATATATATATATATATATATATATATATATATATATATATATATAGGGTATGCATCGAACACGCAACTACAGCTCTCTTACGCAGACTCACATAGCACCTCATAGACATGAGCGCCATAAAAATTCATCTTGTAACAATACACAGCAGCGCCAGTAATCCATTTAAATCATAACATAAGAAAAATCTTAATTAATAACACTAAAATCCTCTATAAATACAACTGAAAAAAAAACGACTACAAATTCTGGAAGCGATCCTCATCAAAACCCCAACTTAAATAAAATAGCATTTGCTACTGGCAGAAACATATTAAACATATTTAATAACTAATCCTTCAATATAAAAACATCAATCCCGTCTTTACCAATAATGAACTAACCCAATAACATCGTCTAACGTTATTTATAAAACTAAAACAATCAATAAAAAACAAACGGCATGATGAGAGTTGAGGGCAACTGAAAGTGCTCGACAGAAAGGCATCAACTGGGATCTTACTTTTACAACTTGAACCCAAATGTTAAACAATTTGCGAGGAAGCAAGAAAAAAACGAGAAAAAGTTCATCAAGCGAAGTGTTCCGTAGTCTTTAAAACACATGCCTTTATATATATATATATATATATATATATATATATATATATATATATATATATGATATGAATAAACAAATTTCAAATATGGTGTCTTCACTACACGTGAATTACCATGTTTCAAAAAACCAAAGCTAAAAATCAAATTTAATTATATAATGAAATTAAAAGAATTAGTTCTGCTTCATCTTCAAACGAATTTTGGAATAAATTATTTTTAAATTTACTGAGATTTAAACGCACATATATTTCATAATTTCTTGCTTCCAAGGATACAGAGAAATCCAATATTTAGACAGGGGCGGTAGCGTGTTCATATCCAGCATCTCTTCTGGGCGGTAACCTTGTTTAATTTGGTGAATGCTGCCATAATCCCTGCCTCCAGATCATCTTTGATGTTACATGGTGTTTTGTTGGCCCCTCGCCGCACTGCGCCTCACACACAATGATAATCAGGGTGTTTGCAGTCTGGTGATTTAGAGGATCAGATGTAAGGAGAGATGTTGTCGCAGAAATTGCTTAACAGCCATGACTAGGTCCTCCGGCTTGTGTGGTAGTGTTCAGTTTCGAGACAAAGGGTCTTCCAGCAGCCACGCTCTTCATCCTGGAGAGCGCTACCTCGTCAAGCCACTTGTTGTAGGACTCCGTGAGAGTCTAGGGAACTCATGAAAACATTCGAGAGATATTTCTTTGTCAGAAGGATCATTCGTAATCACAATCATACACATCTAGCTCTTTCCGAATCCTTTGCAATGTCTTCAGTTTAACACCCAAACACTATTAACGTCCTGAATAAGACGTTAAACTACATCCGCGTCCAGGGTATATGTACTCATGGTCAGAATGCGAACGCTCTAACCACTGCAACCATATATATATATATATATATATATATATATATATATATAATGGCATCTAATTTAGGTAAAAATGAAACACCGACAGCTTATTTTTAAAAAAAACATATTTAGCAAAATTACGCAAAAATATCTTGAAATACTAGAAAGTAAATTTATTTAATAAAATCATCGTTTTCTTCAACCACGGCTTCCAGGCGACCTCTAAATCTCCTGTATTTCCTCTGGACGGTTTAAGACTACATTCGCACAATTTAGAATAAAAAATATATACACATGTATTGTCAAATGACCGGATATATTGTAGCGTCTTGTCGAACGTAATTTCAACGAAGAAATAGATTGAATAACATATGTATTTTTTCTTTTCTCAGTAATTTTGTAGTTTTAAACTTAATAGTGATTAAATTTTAGATTTTAAAATTGCCAGTTTTTAATTTTAATATTAAATTTTATCATATAATTTTATAATTATTGGTTAGTATAAATTATTTTTAATATTACCCGTATTTTAAAGATCTGAATAGCTATTATAACATGATTTCGTTGTCAAGCATTTGAATCTTTCTATACTTGGTGTTTGATTGGTTATTCTAGCTTTTGTCACAATGTTTCCCCCTAGTGTAGGATCGTTAATTAATCTGAAACTTTTAAAACCATTTATTTTATCTTCAACATCACTTGATAAGACACCGAGGGTGTTGAAACGAAATGGCTATTTTTGTAGTGATTTTATAACATACTTATGTTATAATTTTTTTATAAATAATAATTATATCTGCTTTACTTTGTATTGAGCACTCTTTTAAGAATAGTAATTGTTGGTTATTGGAATTCATTCCGTATATACCAGTTATATACTATACACACACATATATATATATATATATATATATATATATATATATATATATATGTGTGTGTGTGTGTGTGTGTGTGTGTGTGTGTGTGTGTGTGTGTGTGTGTACGTAGAAGATTGTTTTATGCACCCATAGACACGTTTTCTCTAAAATAGCTTCTAATCGGATGACAATGAAAAGAATACATATTTTTGTCTATGTAAACATCACTTCACAAAATGAAGTTTCAAGTCAAAATGAGTAAATTGACATAGAAGAGAAAAATGTAATAACAGCAAGGCAACTGTTGTTATTCCTCTAAAGACCAAACCTAATTTTTATTTAAACATTCTAAACAATTTAATACTTTCTCTTTTCGAGTTTTTCCTTTTCTTTTGTTATTCTGTCGTCATTCTAGGCACCGTATCCAAAATATGGAGATTAACAGAGAGTGCCAAGAAAATGAATTGTTTTCTTGAACTAAAATGTTCTACTAAAAACCACTCATCAAACTGCGTCTCTTGGGAATCGCTTTGCAATATCTTTTGTCCTGTAACTTGAGAAGGTGTTAAATTATCAACACGCCTCTCGGCTTGATTCCTTCCTACAGATTGGATTTAACGGTAGCAAAGAAAATGTGTGTATATTTTCATTAAATTTCTACAGGTGAAGTATTGTTTATGATTGAGTAACATCAATGTAGGGCTGTATGTATGCGTAATTTTTCCGAACATTGAATGGACGATACATACTTAGTAATACTGAAAATTAAAATGAACCAACACATGATTCTGAAATCTGTCGTAGAATCTATGTTATTTTGAGTGGCTAATTTTATTCTCACTTTATTTCTTTTTCTTTTCTTTTTTTTTAAATAATAACACATATGAAAAAGAATAATTTACCCAACCAATTACAACCGCAGTTGGGATCGTAGTCTTTGTGATAACCACAGTTCTTTCATTAGCTTCATTTAATATGTGTTTCGACAGAGCTACATAAGGTTTGAATTGAGAGTCATCTTTCTTCTAGACTATTAATCAACCAAGGCGGTTGAGCGAAGTCTACTGAATTAATTATATCTTGGGAGAAATAGATAGGTTCATAATTATATATAGTGTATTTGAACATAAGCAAATGTAACGAACGACTTAAATTCAAACTTGCTCTCCATTTTCTCAGTACTATATCCTATTAATTATACTACCTGTACATTCAGTAGTTTAATATTTGTTAATATTCCTGGTATTTTTTGATGAATTGCTTGACTAATTTTTTTTATGATTTATCAACCTTTGTTATTTAAAGCCAGAATGTTTTTCGTGTGAAAGAATTTGTGCTAGATAATAAGGTTTTATTAATATAAGTCTTACTATTTAACCCATAGCTGGAGGGAGAAAAGGGGGATTTATATCTTTCCCAATGATATTTGCACGTAATTGGGTAAAATGAAACTTACTGAAATTAAATCTTGACACTAAGATTTGCAATTCCGATCCGTCCTCCAATAAAATACCTGCACATCCAAGCTTAAAACGCCGGATACTCCCACGCAGTTACCCATCTACGTAATAACAAAGGTTACCGTTTTTTACCCAGTGTTTTAACGTGATTTATCCCGAAGCCTTGGTAATTTGTCTATGTTTATTATCCGTCCATGCTTAGAATATTGCTGCAAGATATGTTCCGGTAATTCTGCTATCTAGAGCTCCTTGATAAAAACCAAAGAAGAATATGCAATATTATAGGCCTCGATCTGCCTTCTCGGCTTCATTCACTTTCCCATTGCCGTAAAATAACCTCCCTTTGTCTTGGTAACTGTTTAGGTGGTATCTTTTCGAATTTAAGCGGTGTACTCGACTGGCGACGACGTCTCACCAATTTACAGATGACCTGGCTTGATGTAACTGTAAATTCTATGTTTCTTTTCTCGAACTTCCTTTCCGTCTCCTTGCTTTCCAGCGAACATTAATCTGCAAAAATTTAAATGAAACATTGTTATATAGGAATAAATTGTCATTGCCGTCACTTGAGTTTGAACATAAATCTCCAGTGAGCAAACACAGGAGACCCCATTATTGAATTAAGTGGATTATGTGACCACGTATAGGTAGAAAGTAGCGTGAAGTCTAAACGATCGCGATTTCTATTCTACTCTCTTTTAGTATTCGGATCTCTATTTCTTGTCTATCCTCTATTAATATATGGACCGCTATTCTCTACTCAATTCACTATACTATTTCTCTATTCAGATCACTATACAGATTACTATTCGAGCGTGTATTATCGAGTAAGTATTACTAATGCGTGTGATATTAGAAAGCGTCTGACACCAGCATTGGTCAACGGCGTACTATAATGGTAACTGCGATTACAAAGTCTCTACTACAAGGAACATTACAAAAGTGACAACGACTATTCGTTTACATCACAAAAAATGTCAATCGCTAGCTATCGTCTTCCTTATTACTTTTCTTCTGTTGTCGCTCGTGAGCAATGTTCCTGTTTCTAACTTTTCCTCACCCAGCAGCAACTACTTGCTTCTCATTTAACCTTTTGCTTAGGCTCAACTCGACTGAGAAACTTATTCTACTTTTATGTCCCGTGTCACTTCAAGAATTGTGTGATCATAGTTCTACACAATATCCTATCACATGTAACGCTAACAATTCATCTTACTACACCTGTCATATACAGTGCTTCCATCCATATACAAAAGGTTATTTCGATCTGCTCCGCTAACCTTCAATATTCTGTCTATATTTCTGAGATGAGGTATTACGTACATTATTTACATTATTCGGACTATTGTCCTCATCTTTGATTTATCACAACGTTTCGGCCGTTGTACGCTCCGACCATCTTCAGGTGGTTGGAATTTCGAACTGAACCCTTTATTTCGCTCACTGGGGTAGACTGTTCTAGTTCCACGTGCCATGTCAAATGGATGTCAGTTATCAGTTATCTCCTGCTAATATTCCCTCTGGCAGTCTACCCCAGTGAGCGAAATAAAGGGTTCAGTTCGAAATTCCAACCACATGAAGAAGGCCGGAGCGTACAACGACCGAAACGTTGTGATAAATACGGCGACAAAGATGAGGACAATAGTCCGAATAATGTAAATAATGAACCTTCAATATGTCATGGAAGTAATAAACATTCCGATTCCTCTTTCCTCATAATGTGTCCCAGAAATTTCAAGTGCCTCATGAGCAGAAGAGACCCTTTCATTCTTATTTTTCCTAAAGACATCCTCACTGTCACGTGTTCCGTTCAAAGTATTTTCCGCATTGTCTTGTTGAACCACATCTATGCTTTAAGTTTCCTCTCCATCTGAAAGGAAATTATTCAGACCTCACTCTTATATAGGAGGAATGATATTGAATATAAGTTGAGATTTATATCTGTTTATTTTTCCAAATACATCTTTTGTTTCTTAACATTTTACTTAGATTATAGAAGACGTAGAACTTGCTTAGGCGGTGTTAAAATTCCGCATAAGACCGTTGCGGCCACTCTCGCATAAATTTCCATGTAAAAGAAAATGAATCCGCTTTTTTCTCCCTTGCTAGTGTTAAATAGCCAGAGAAAACGAGTCTTGGAGAAGGACATTTCTGAATGCCAACCCAGCCTGAAGCGAAATCAGCCCCGTTTGGCTATCATGCACGGGAGGCACCCAGTCTTTACTACGGTTACAGTACGTGTGATGTACCTCCGTCCCCGAAAGATTTATAGGATTTAGGATCGAAATCACGATCTTATGAAATGGCCCCAGTTATTTCTTTTTTTCTTTTTTTTTTTTTCAATATATTCTACTTGTGAATTCATGAATTCATCCAGCGTCTTTTTGCTTATCAAATCTCTCCGCACACTCATCTTTCAGGATCGAAACAGCAAACCTGATCGATTTTTTTCATTAAAAATCACCGGATAACAAGCTCGATGAATGAGGTTGTCAGATATAAATGAAAAAGGTGTTTGTAGTAAATACATATACGAACGACAAAGATGGATAACAATTGACCTAGATTTGAAGAGGTTAACATTATTGGATTGAGCGTACCATTCCCGTGGGTATCTGTTCCAAAATGTGCCAGTTTTCTGCCTCGTCAGTCATGTATCGAAAGATGCATGATCGCCTAAGCGTGTATCACGCATGACACATAACTGATTGACTGACTAGATTGGTGGTATGGTTTCATCATTGTAGATTTGAAATATTTAGATGTAACCGTAAGTTCTATGTTAATAGTTTCTTCAATCGCACTTCTGGCTTGTGGGACTCTTTCTGGCTTCTTGCTCACCAGTCAACTTTAATCTTCAAAATTTAAAATTTAATGCCACTTGTTATCTACTGTCTTTTTGATTCCTCTTTTTAACATTATTGGACTGAGCGAACCATTCCCGTGGGTATCTGTTCCAAAATGTGCCAGTTTTCTTTTCTTTTTTTTCTTTTTTTAATCAGTTTCCCACCATGCAACGCAATATAGCCATTAAGTCACAAGGTGTTACTGAGTGTTGAAAAATTAGTCACAGAAACATTAATGGTGAGTAAGAAGAGAAAAGAATAATCATGCGGGCAGTAGATTGCGTGTGAAAAAACTGAGTGGAATATGGTGGAACTGAGGAAGATTCGACTCTATAGACGCAGTATGGCGTAGTTTAGCTTTAGTGAACGTAATGAGGTTAGGAGATACTAAGAGAGGATATGACTTAAACTTTTAAGATATCTTCTCAATTTCGAGCATTCTTCATAACCAGCTACTTTCCTAATGGCTGCTTAATATCGTCTCTGGTCTGTCAATAACAATTTCAGTTTTGGCAAAGCCAGAACACAGGAGAATTCAAACCTGAACTCTAAAGTGGATGACAGTACCGGCTGATACGAGATTATGACAAAAGCCTTGCAAGATATCTGAGGAATAGACTAATCAGTTTGACATGAAACAAAATTCAAGCGTTTCATTACGTAATTAGTCCAATAGCATCATTTTGATTGATTACCAATATACACCAATGTCTCAAAATATGCTATAAATATTCAAAATGCGGGAATACTTCATAAATTCTTATTGGAATAGAAAGTTTTATTTGCTGGATACTGGTAACCTATGTGTGTGCAGTTAGGACGAAATCTAGTTTCCTTTGAGCAAATATAAAGAGTTGGCGTTTTCATGAATATGTCCTGAATTTTCAGGGTTTCCAATTACCGTAATTCCCTAATGTATAATACGCATTTTTTCTAAAAAATAATAAGCAAAGTTAGGGGTGCACTTTATGCACAGCTATAAAAATAATCTTTAAAGAATTGCTCTTTTATAGGTCGATTTCAGTTGCGAAATGACTACCACAAATATTATCTTTATACCAGACAATCGCAACATACAGAGAGATGGCTGGAAGGACTTAATTTATAATGACCCCAACCCTTTAAAGAAAACCTAGAAATACCTTGCTCACTCATATAAGACCGGGCACATTGATGATTTTTTTAATCAAATGTTCCTCCATCTCCAAACCTTTTTTATTCACGGAAATTGTCCGCTTTTTATGAAAACTCTGTTGTTTGTTTCTGATTTTATCCAGCTTCTTCATTTGGATTTCGTATTAATCAATGCGAAACCGGAATACAGAAGCTTTCTATCAAATTAGTGTCCCCTGTCTCTGTCTTGCAAATATATATACATGAAACTTCGGCTGAACTTTTATTCTCGCTGACATATTTCTGTATCTGTCTATATTTCTGACATGAGGTATTATTTACATTATTCGGACTATTGTCCTCACCTTCGTCGCCATATTTATTACAACCTTTCGGCCGTTGTACGCTATGGTCTTCAGCAGGTGGTTGGAATGTCGAACTGAATCCTTTATTTCGCTCACTGGTGTAGACTATTCTAGTTTCACGTGCCATGTTTAATGGAAATCAGTTATCAGTAAAAAAAAAAAAAGAAACTTGCAATATGAGCACTGGTAAAAATGGTTGCTGATTAAATTAGGTTTATAATACCCAGAAATTCATATACTGATGTCCTCAAGGACAAAGTGGATAAAGGTGTTGGTTAGATCCAGTGACAGGACCCAAAGTGTGTGAGATCAATACCCGGTTAAAGCAGTGGAGGGAAATTAACAGGGGATAACTGATCGAGATTCCAACCACCTGAAGAAGGCCGGTCGAAACGTTGTAATAAATATGGCGACAAAGATGAGGACAATAGTCCGAAATAATGTAACGATGCCATATATTTATAACCAAATAATTTTATACTAATGTTCACCGAATAAATATGTCGAGTGTCACAAAATGTTGGTGGCTACTATTATATTTATATCATATACTTATGATCTGATTATTACAGGAGGCAATTATAAGTGAAATTAATGAGTGCAAGAAAGATAGATAACGATTGAAATTTAATTTGGTTTAGAATTTAGTGTTGAAAAAAGCCACCCATCCTGGAAATGATCGTAGTTCAGGGCAATGTAAACTGTAACCTCTTTACAATTGAAATAAGGAGAAAATGAAGGTGAATCGACTTCCGGGAGGTAGCCTGAACTGAAGAAGGGAAATGATCTGAACACTTGCCATGGAAGTAGCAATCGAATTGCGACAATGCCTCTGTGGGGAAAGATACGGCAGTTTTGAGAATAGGTTTTCGACTATAATACTTTTAAAATGATTGAACTCACAACTCTTTGAGCCAAGTCACTGGATTCAGCCAGCGCTTTTATTCACTGGGCAATGTGTCCATGAGGACACCCGGAAGAGGCATGGCACGTGGAAGCAGAACAATGTACCCCAATGGATGTAATAAAGAGTTCAGTTCGAAAATCCAATCACATGAAGAAGACCGGAGCTTAATCGGTCAAAACGCCGTAAACAGGACAATAAAGAACAGAACAAGAGTCCAAAGAACGTAAATAATGTAAATAATTACTATTCATAATCTCAAAAATTAAATGCATGTTTTCAACTGTAAGACACAGAGAGATTTGAGTTCATAGATTCATCATAATCATCATCATCATCCCTTTGACTTTTGTAATCGTAGTGGGGGAAGCCACGCTAAATCCTCTCGGGCACGTTCTATCAAGGGCAGCCATCAGTAATTCTAATATAGTCATACCTGTCCATTGTTCGACATTGTTCAACCAGTTTTTACTTTGGCGTCGTCACTTACGTCCACTTTCAATGGTGTCTTGCATCATGATCTTTCACAGTCTGCCGTGCATCCGACGAAATTACGTATTTTCCATTTGTGTTAGTGGTAGATTTTCAGGCAATCCTGTCACCAACCTTGAATTTTCACAGATTTTCTCTTCATCAAAGACCTTTCCCGATGTCATCAGTTCCCAAATAGATATTTATCTTGAGGACACAACTATTTACTTTTATACAAAGAGTAAATCGAATAGGTGTGAAAAAGAGAAACTCCTAGATGCCCTAGTAAATAACCTCCAATCTGGCGTAGGAAATGGTTTGCAAAATTTAATGCCTTCAAAACGATCTTCTGAATTTTAATCATCAGAGAGAACCATTTCCCCTACATCAGCATGGCTGATAGTAACCTCCAGATCTGCTACTACGAAGTTTGGTTCACCGTGTTCACTTTTTCTTATTAGACCACATCTTGCACATTTATAAATCTAACATGAGTTCGTTCATTGAATATTGCTGCAATGTCTGCTCTGCTACTTCGTCTTTATATCTCGAGATTTCCAACAACACCCAAAGAAGGGTCTGTAATTTTACGTGCACTGACCTGGAATCTCGACTTCAGTCACATTCACACCAGCGTGTGGTGACTTCCCTGTGTCTTTTCTAAAACTATTTTTATAGAAGTTGTTCTAAACATCACCTCTCTGTGCCTCGACCGCATAAATTTAAGAGTCCTACTGGATTAAAAACTAGGATTCATCGTTTTACAATTTAAATTATTGGAGGCAACCGTAAGTTCTATAATAATAAACACATAGCCTCAGTGGAGAAAAACGTTGGTTGAATTAATCTTAAATTGATCTAACTCAGAGAGTTGAGAGTTCAATACCTGGCCACAAAAAAAAAAAATAAATAAATAAAAAAACGGTGAAAAAAAAGTTGGAGATACTATATATACTAATTATTTTCACTAACGTGCTTTCATATTTCTCCCCCAGCTATGGGTAAATAGGAGGACAGACATGGTTCTTTAGCTTTGGGTAGCAACCAGTCTAGAAGAGGGAAAACTCTTAATTCAGAAATGTTGTATTATGTAGTTCTACACATTAAAGCAAAACTGGGATATCTATAAAAGCCATGATACATGAAACTAGAAAGATCTACCACTGTGGGTTAAATAATGGCTTCGGTTCGAAATTCCAACGTATATCACCTGAAGAAGGCGTTCTATGGCCGAAACGTCATAAAAATAACAATAATTTTTTTTTTTACAAGAATCCGAACAATATAAATAGAGTAAATAATAATAGTTTCTTTTCTCGCACTTCTCCCCTGTGGTATACTATTCCGATTCTTTGCTTTTCTGGCATCTACAGTCTTCAAGAATGGAAATGTACCCTGAATGACCAATCGATAATGTCGCCAGGGAAATTGTCTTTTAATTTCCTTTCTCCACATTAGACGCGCGGTAATGGACTCTGGCTCGGAATTAAGAATCAGAGAACTGAGTTCAAATTGAATTCGAGTTCATTATTTTCACTAACGTGCTTTCATATTTCTCCCCCAGCTATGGGTAAATAGGAGGACAGACAGGGTTCTTTAACTTTGGGTAGCAACTAGTCTAGAAGAAGGAAAACTCTTAATTCAGAACTTTTGTTTAATTTAGTTCTACACTAATTGTTTATTAGCGGAAAACATATTACGTAGCTAAGGAAAAAATTGACTTGATGATCACGACTCTGGTCGATTTTTTTTTTCATTCTCGTTCACTCCCAGTAACCCCTTACGTTCTAGTCATATTATCGCCTTGCAGGGTGTAGAATTAAAGTTGATTTCTCCTTATTTATTTCCAGCCGAAATATTTTATAAATATTTGAGTTTGAAGAAAAGAAAATCAGTTTCAAAGAAGTAAACGGCAAAAATTTGAAACTCTACATCAAGTTATTGTTAAGATACGGACGTAATATAGTGACACTTAATTTACGTAATGCGTGATACAAAGAAGAAAGATTAAGCGTGCTGTAACAGAAGCAATATGTTTGGTTTCGTAACGATATCACAAAAGTGACTAGAAATCTGGGGCAAGAAATCACTCGTTAATTTTAACGTCACCAAAAAAAACTGCTATCTATTAATCATCTGAGAGACCCTTTTATACCATTATAGTATATATATATATATATATATATATATATATATATATATATATATATATATATATATATATATTAGTATGGATGATTAATCTCCATTAACGTGTTTACTTGCGCCATCGGGTAAAGCTTTCTGTTGACAGTAAGTGGAAAATTATATTGAAATAGTCGCTAGGTCTGCCGCTAGGAAAGTTGGTTCACTGGGTCATGCTAGACAGTCTTTCTCTCCAGAATATATCTTGCATATTTACAAGTCTACCATTTATCCATGTTTTGAATATTTCTGCCACATATGATCTGGTGCTTCTGCAATATAGTTTGAGATTCTTGATAAAATTATAAGAATCTGCAACTTTTTTGTTCCCAACCTTGTGTCCCGGCTTCAGTGATTTTCCCTTGCCATAAGGCAGTTTCCACTGAGTTCTTTCTATAAATACTTTCATGGTAATTGTTCTGATGAACTTTTCCTCATTTTCTTCCTTAGACTTTAGGAATTTAAGCGAAGTACTAAATTGGTAATGGTAAATTGCAATGGATGAATACCAGAACAGACCGGGTTCTATAGTCTTGGATGGCAACTGGTCTACCGCAGAAAGAAATGGCAACCTACTGCGTGAAAAAAAATGTCAGTCATGTATCGAAAGGTGCATGATCGCCTAAGCGGGTATCACGCATGACACTTAACTGATTGACTGACTAGATTGGTGGTAAGATTTCATTTTAGAATTGGAATATGTAGATGTAACCGCAAGTTCTATGTTAATAGTTTCTTCAATCGCACTTCTGGCTTGTGAGACTCTTTCTGGCTTCTCGCTCACCAGTCAAATTTAATCTTCAAAATTTAAAATGCAATGCCACTTGTTATCTACTGTCTTCTTGATTACTCTTTTTATTAATTGTTCTCGCTCCCTAATAATGATTTTCTTTTTCTTATTCTTTCACAAATTGTACCCCGTATGTCTTAATGGCTATATAGCCTCGCTTGATTAAAAAAATAAGTCCATAGAGATTACATAGTTTATGACACAAAAAGAAATTCAGTAAATATTCTTGGGAATTTTTTTTTTCAACTCAAAGTGTTTTATAAGGATAGAGAAAGGCAAAAAAAAATGATGAAAATTTGAACGACTTGAAAAAGATGCGCCAAAAAATTTTATTTGCATAATTTTCAGGAAAGTATTAATGGAATTATTTAATTATATATTTTTCGGTTATTTTTTCGAAATGTAGTTAAAGATTTTATAATTCTATTAATGCATCGTATAAGCTAAACCTCTTGGCATCAGTTTATTTTCAATATATCTAAAGGAAAATTATAAACTATAATTTTAGAAAGCAAATATCTCACCGAAATAAGTTGGCAAATTTCCAAGTTTTCATTTCAAGTCAAGTAAATACGAATTTAAACGAAATGGTTACAGTAATGGGACAAAAATCGAAGGCATTAGTTTGATGCATATTTCCCTTATCTTTATATCTCACATTGAGCTGTTTCTCATACAAGCAAGCAAAACAAGCGAACGAATATAAGGGTTTGGTTCAGTTTATTTTGTTTTACGGCATCTAAACTTCAATGAGTTCTTTTATGCCGACAAGATATTTAGGATAGATTCATATGAATAGAATATGTATTCTTTAGTTTAGATTGGTTTGGTTTATTTTGTTTAACGGCATATCAACCTCAATGGGTTATTTAATGCCGACAACATTTTTAGGATGGATTTGTATGAATAGAATATGCATTGTTTGGCTTAGATTGGTTTGGTTTATATTGTTTTACGGCATACCAAGGTCCATGGGTTATTTAATGCTGACAATATTTTTAGGATAGGTTCGTATGAATAGTATGTGTACTGTTTGATTTAGATTGGTTTGGTTTATTTTGTTTTACGGCATATCAAGCTCAATGGGTTAGTTAATGCTGACAATTTTTTTTTATTACTGGTAATATTTTATTTTGTCAAAAATCTTTTTCTGGGAATATATTTCCTACAAAATTGTATTGCTGGTAATAATTTTTTTCAGGAAAGTATTTCTGATAATAGTTAACAATTTGCCCATAGCTGGGACCCTAACAGGTGCTACCACACCGGGTCAGGGTGGACCTGGGAACAACAGTAATTCAGAGGTGGTTGCACACTCATCAAAACCTCTTGATCAAAGGCCTTGCTGCTGGACGTAGTTTAACGTCTTACCCAGGACCCGGATATACTTTAACGTCTTACATAGACGCCTGAATATAAGGGAACTAACTAGAAAATTGTCAGCGGCCATTGTACGCTCCGGCATTTTTAAGATCTGTCTAAATATCTGAAATGTAGTATTGTAACTACTTACATTGTTCGAACTGTCGTTCTCATCATTAATGTAATATTCATGACATTGCGACCATTGGTAGATTTGGAAAATAGTATTATAACATAACTCGTCCACGCGTATTTTTACAAATCACCTTACTGTATTTATTTTCCTCATTTGTGTCACTGTCCACAGAGTCCACACCTCGCATTCTGAGAAGTAACTGAAAGATGCTACGCATTTTCACGGGCTGCAGAAGGATTGTTATTTATTTACCCGTGTCTCCTCACTGTCATGATGTGACACAAGGTTGGGTGTTATGTGGGAAACCTGGGCACGTACTCTCGGGGGAGATACAAAAATTACCAACCCTCAGGAACCGTTGGTTGCATTGGCCTTGGAGTATTGCCTACCGATCACCTCTCTCACTCTAGTGCATTGGCGGATGTAGCCTCGTGCAGATGTTCCCCAAGACCGGACACCTCACAGTGCATGTGTGCGCATTTTTTATTTAATTTATTTTTTTATTTTATTTATATAGATTTGAGCATTCGGGTTTAAAACTTACCATTTATAAAGGAAAACCATTCTAAAATTATTTTATTTATAAATGCTAAGTTTTGTTTTATGGCTATTGCTTCAAGTATTATCTATCTGTTTATACTCTTTCATTTACTTGTATTTGGTATTGCTTGTGAGTAGCCGTCTAATGTTATTGGGATTCCTATTCTTATTATTAATGCGTTGCTTGAAGCCACTCTGTTCTTATAGGTGGTAGGTAATTGTCCGTGAGAATGTCGTTCTGAGAGATCCTATGTAAGACTTCTTTCTTTTTTTTTTGTCAGGAAAAAATTCTCAAATTGGAATATCCCGACTCAACGTTGGTCTTATATAGAGTGTTGGAAGTATGGGAGGTATTATTTTGAACAATTTCACCTCCGCGATTCTGAACAATTTTAACCCGGCTGCCTGAGCTCTTGGTTCAAAATTGGCAAATAATTAGTATGTAATCTTTCACGGTATATATAAACATAGTTACAAGTGTTTAACCAGCGTCTAAATGGTGGCTCGTGCTGGGTTTGACGATAAACTACATCAGCGTCCTGGGTAAGATGATAAACTACGTCCAGCAGCAAGGCCTCTGATCAGTAGCTTTTGACGAGAGTGAAACCACGTCTTAATTGCTGATGTCCCAGGTCCCAGGCCCACCCTGACCCGGCGTGGTAGCACCTGTTAGGGTCCCATCTATGGGCAAATAGTTAACAACTAAACTTGTGTAAAAATAGGTTTAATACCAGAAATACTTTGTAATAAAAAAAATATTACCAGCAATAACTTTTGAAGGAAAAAAAAATAACAGCAATACAAACAGCTACACATACTTTGAAAAAAATATCACCAGCTATAGATTTCTTCAAGGATAAATATTCCCAGAAATAGATTTTTGAAGAAAGACATAATACCAGGAATAAAATTTTTGTCGGCATTAAATAACCCTTTGAGGTTGATATGCCGTAAAACAAACCAAACTAAATAAACCAAATCAACCGGTGGTTGGGGATTACGTCATTCTTCTCTGCCACCGGTAAACCGGTGGTCAGGGCTGAAAGGTTTAATAGCTAAGTTTCTAGTTTTGAATGTTTTGTAGCAAATAATGAATGAGTTGTATTTATTTTTCTAATATATTTTAATTGCCTTATTATCAATATTATGTTTATGACAAAGGCGTTTATTTTCAAAATTATCTTTGATGAAATGAAATTAAATTTGTTTGTCGATTATAAAATCAAATTATCCATTATTGATAGATGTTTGTCTTATATTAATTAATTATTTAAAGAAAATGATTTTAGATGAGGAAATGAGTTTAGTCCTTTAGATTCGGTTACTGAAGACAGATTTTGTTCAGGTTATAACTGTTGCCATTTCGAAAGCATAGTTTAAAACTAGTACACTTTTCGTTAGAAGATGGGGTAAAATTATCGCCATTATAATCAAGAAGAATATCTAGAAATTGGACGTCTTTATCGATGTTTATTTCATATGTTAGCTTTAGAAAAGGATATTTTCCCAATTTTTTTAAAAAAGTTCATTAATTGATTTGACTTGAATAGAAAAGTAATCAGAAAGACATTACAAAACAATTGAGACTGCATTTAAATTTTTGAAGATTAACGATGACTGTCAAAGATAGAACCAGAAGAGAATTCTACAAGCGACAAGTTCGAGAAAAATTGTTAGCATAGAAATTAAGGTTACATTTAGCCAACAAAACTCGACTGAGAGTAACTCGACGTCAGTCTAGTACTACGGTACAATTCATAAGGTCTAGGTACCATAGGAGAGAAAAAAATTATATAGCATTAAATAATGAACTGCAGACTTACCAATTGCTTCAATATATCTGACTATATATCTGAGGTGAGGTATTATGTATATTATTTACATTATTTTCGGACTATTGTCCTCATCTTTGTTGCCATATCCATTACAACGTTTCGGCCTTTCTGTATCTGTCTACATTTCTGAGACAAGGTATTATGTACATTATTTACATTATTCGGACTATTGTCCTCATATTTTTCACCATATTTATTAGAACGTTTCAGCCGTTGTACACCCCGGCCTTCTTCAGGTGGTTGGAAATCTCGAACTGAACCTTTTATTTCGCTGACTGGGGTAGACTGTTCTAGTTCTACATGCCATGTTTAATGGATATCAGGTATCAGTTATCTCCTGTTAATTTCCCTCTGAATGTTCTCCACTGCCTTAACCGGGTATTGAACTCACACTCTTTGGGTCCTGTCATTGGATATAAATAACGCCTATATCCACTATTCTATGTGTCCTTGATCTTCATCTATTGTGAATAGATCCACTGTCCCATGTGTCCTTGCGAACACATGGCACAGTGGATAGAGGGAAATTAACAGGAGATAGCTGATAACTGACATCCATTAAACATGGTATGTGTAACTAGAACAATCTATCCCAGTGAGCGAAATAAAAGGTTCATTTTGACATCCCAACCATCTGAAGAAGGCCGGAGCGTAGAACGGCCGAAACGTGGTAATAAATATGCCGACAAAGATGAGGACAATAGTCCGAATAATGTAAATATTGTGCTTCAATATATTCTTTCTACTTGTCAGCTGAAAATGTTAGACTTGAGAAGGCGCAATATGTTATTCTGCTGAAGGTTAGCATCAGCAATACTAATGGAAGGTAAAACAATGTTTTAAATGGAACTCAATAAATAACAATGACGAAAGAGTTAATGTTAAGAAATTAGAGTTAAGAATAACTCTAAAAGCTATGGATTTGTAAAATCTCACAGAAATACTTATATGCTTTCTGCTCCTAAATTATTGTCAACACGAGGCATCTATCAAATCTTTTTGCTTAAGGCAGAACATTGACAATAAATGAAATTCAGAAGACGCAACTTTTTGACTTGAAATAAGATATCATGAATGTGTCTAATATAAACATATACGACTTATTCAATTAATCTCATGATTATAATTTCGTTTCTTTAAATTATATTTTAAGACGTCATTAAAAAATGATTTGCTTTTTATCTATGAATTATTTTAGTTCTGCTAAATAAAAACCTGAGGAGAACTTTCCGTAATGGTGCTAATTCCATAATTCTTTGCGAACGGTAGTAATATTCTAAACATTGAAATAATTCTTTGTATGAAGAAGGGAGAGTCTCTAAGTTTTCCATCTTTTGCGCTAAAACAATCCAATATATAGACTTTAAATCACCCTATTCGTTGTGCCGTCGTTTTACGATGTAAGCCTATATTTTCAGGTGGCAAGAATTAGCTAGTATCGTTCTTAAGCTGTAATTGTCTTGAAATTACACACTTATATCGATTAACATGTTTTGCAATAGCAGCAATCGATATCCCTTGAGTTTTTAGCGTGACAACCCGACGCTCGAGTGATTGATCAACGTGCTATTCTGTTTATTTAGGGAAAATTCTGCTGACGATGGAAGAAGATTTGATTACGTTGTAACATTGATATCGTTTAGGGGGGAAATTTTACATACTTTTCCGAAAACAACCATAAACATATAAGTATTTGTTGTCTGATGTTTAGCCTTTTTACAAACATGTGTATGTGTGTGTTTTTTTTTGTTTTTTTCCAGTAGCTTTTTAAGCATTTTATAGCAGTAGAGAACAAATAGTTATGGCGTCGACAGAGAATATATTACTGTATGGTGACTACCAATTTTACACCAAAAGACAATCTTAAGACAACTTGAGCAGATGATAGCTTAAGGAGTGAAGTTAAAAGTTCTTTGTAATTTTGGTTTCTAAAGCACAACAGGCACTTTCAGCATTAACCCTCATCACAACAGCAGAAGACCTAGAGAAGCAAAAGCCATATTATTTGTCTGAAAGAAAACACTGAGAAGTGAGATTCCTAGCCAATTCGGAGTTGACTAGAACCTCTAGTAATTTACTAAAAAGATGTAGATATCTAGTAGGTTCGCAAGAGATATTAAAAACTGAGACTAAAGAGGGGGATTTTTCCAAAAATTCAAAAAGCAGCAATGTGTCTATTGTAAAGTATGAGGAGAACGGGAACGGTTCATGGGGTGCATTTTCGAAAGACGGTTGCAGGGATACCACAAAGGAAACATGCAGAACATTGACAATAGATGAAATTCAGAAGACGCAACTTTTTCGAAATTTATCCAGTCCACAATGTCTGTATGTCGCAAATTTTACGTCATTTTATATTAGTTTACCGTACCTTACCTTCTTGAAGAGTAAACATTCGA
>CAHIKZ030004817.1:3132500-3255000 GCA_903632075.3 Acanthosepion pharaonis | reverse complement strand
TACAGCCCACACCTTACGAAGGGCTTTATCTATGTAATCTTTTTCTTTTTTTTTTTTTTTTTTTTTGTCAGTGGAAAGTGTCATGACGCCATTTCTAACCTTAGGTCCCTGGGTGGGACCCGGAAAGAAATGTGTAAACGCCAGAAATCAAAGAAAATAAAAATAATAATAATGATAATATTAATAATAATAATAAATTTAAACCACACAAACGGGTCATTAATATCGAGACCAATCAACATCAAAAGCCAGACCTTCCAAGGAGATTCATTGCCATCACTACCTTTCTACCTTGAATTAGCGCCACTCAGATGTCTACTGAACAACTGTAGCCACGGATACAAGACACATAGTGGCAAACTGAATCACCTATTCTATAATGATGATCTTGAAACTTTTGCCAAGGATGACAACCAGCAGAAAAAAAAACCTTATTCACCATTTTCTATACCTTTAGCGAAGACATGTGGATGGTTTTCGGAATTGGCAAATGTGCCAAAGCCACATTCAAAGGCGGGAAACTAACGGAAATTACTGATTTAGACCTTGATATCAAAAACAATATTAAGGAACTAGACCAAGATGGTACATAAAAATTCTTAGGAATTTATGAAGAAAACGGAATACAATATTCAATTAGGAAGAAAAAGATCCGAAAAGAATATTATAGAAGAGTGCGTTTGATACCAGAAAGCTAACTAAATCGTACAAATAAAATGAAGGCTATCAGAATCTTAGCTATACACGTTGTAACGTACAGATTCAAGATTATTAAATTGAAGTATAATGACAGTAAAAAATTAGACACCAAAACCAGAAAAATGCTTGCGCAAATTAGGATGTATCACTTGAAATCAGGTGTTGATAGGCTGTAGGTACCAAAAGCTTTAGGAGGCCGAAGTCTAATCCAACTTTAACTAAATCTAAATCTAAAAAGTAACACAATCGGATTGGTAGCATACCTCAGAAAAACCACCGATCCTCTATCACAAATTGTAAACACTACATCAACCCCATTTAACAAAGAAACTACACTCTTCAAGAAATATACCTGAAACCTTACAAAAAAAAAAACAAAAAAAATAAAAAAATAAAAAACGAAGTTTATATCATCTACGCCAAAGGAATAAAACAGAAAACAAAACAACTTAGCGAAATTAAACTCCAAAAAATATACTGGAACAGCAAGACGTTACATGGAAAATTCCTAAAACAGAACGAAAGAAGCAGACGTTGATGGACAGAAAACAAATCAGTTGCTGCTGCAGCTCAGGATCAAATCCTCGCAACATGATTCTATCACTGTCGCATAATCAAGATGGAACAAACCCGAAATGCAGGAGCTGCGGAAAATATCATGAAACTGTCGATCATATTATCTCAGGATATCCGGAACTAGAAAAAAAATATATCCAAACACATAACAAGGTAGCGATATATATGCACTGGAAGATATGCAAAAAGCACAAAATCGAAACCACTGAAACATGGTATGAGCACCATCCGAACACAGTTACTTAAAATAACGATGTACCTATCCTCTGGAACATGCCAATTCAAACTGACAGGGAAATAAAAACCAACAGACAGAAATTATCAGAAAAGACTAGAAATTCAGTAAGTGTATGCTAATTGACATAATAGTACCATCTAAGAGAGACTCGTCCATGAAATTTATCGAGGAATTGTCCAAATACAAGGACCTGGAGATCGAGATTAACAGAATGTGGAGAATGAAGACTGAGACTGTGCCAATAGTAATCGGAGCACTGGGCCACGTGAGAAAAGAGACAGTGTTCCAGGTGATATCAACATAGAAATTGCCCAGATGATCGCCCTACTAGTAATATCCCCTATACTAAGAAAAGGGATATAAGTTAAATAATAATTTTCCTATAGGGCCTAAAGACGATAGTTAGGACCCAACTCTAAAGGATACAATGCAGGAAATAAAACATACACAAAGGATAATATTGAGTTGGTGCATAATAATATGGCGTTTTTGAAAATATTTATTATGAAAAAAGAAATTCAACAATAACATTTTTAAATGATTATTCCAGAGCGTATGATTATCAACACGCATTTTTATAACCTGAAAATAAAATAATAGTTTTATTAAAAAAATAAACAAAACAACAAATATGTAGCTTACGAAAACGCCTGATAATTATGCACCATCCCAATATAATTCAAAATAAATAAATGCTAAATCAGTGGGCAGAGATTTTTTTTGTTTGTGAAAAAACCGTATCCATGTTGGTGTTATATTGTGTATCTTCTATATGATATATCCCTTTAGAATATTCACGATCATGGCTCTCTACAACATTCTATCATTTGTAGCTCAATATATTTTTTTCATTTTTGCTTTACTATCTTTCCCAAACCCTGTTGAGCCATCCATTGACACAAGCTCGTCAACGAGTTTATTTCGACCGTCACTCTTACATTCTTCAGTCCATCCAGTGAATATCTCAAATATACGTGCGCAGAAAAACAACAGTAATGTTTTTAAAGCGTTCTTTTTAGTAATTATTAACAAAAAAAAAGGATTTTATTTGATAAGTATTCACTAATCTATTTCATATTTATTGTTACGTTTACTATTGTGTAATATCGTTGCAGGCACTGTTTCTAGTCAGACTAAAACCGATGGCAAACATTTTGGCACATGAAAATGACGTGTAAAAGGAAAGACAATTTCAACAAGGCGATATTTTATAATCATTTTTTATATAAGTAGGAAAAAGTAATATATCTATCTATCTACCTATCACTCTCTCTCTCTCTCTCTCTCTCTCTATATATATATATATATATATATATATATATATATATATATATATATATATATATATATGAGAACGCACAATTGTAAAATATAAATTCAAACTCAGCGTTGCGACTGCACGCTCCAAAAACAATAACTCATTTCTAATAGCATTTTTCGGGTTACAACAATACATATATTTTCGTTGTCCTCTAATTATTGAGAGTAAAAACAAGAACAAAATCTATTCCATACTTGAGGATGTCTGTAGGAACAGACGAAGGCTTGTAAAAATAATAAGAACTTATGCAACAGAGATTTAAAAAACAAGTATCTTTTCATTCATAAACATGTTCGGGGTTATTGTATATTATTTGAATTGTTCCCGACGATGGATTTCTCGCCAATTAAATCATTAACATTTGTATTTGTTTTTTGTATGAATAATTCATGAATATATATATATATATATATATATATATATATATAAAGAAATATAGTCTTAAGGTGTGCTATATTTATGGGATAAAGTGCTCAATATCAGAGATAGAGCGTGTGAATATAAAAAACAGCACACGTGGCCTGACGATTGCATCTAGCATGAAACAGACTGTCGCCTCTAAGTGTTGAAATGTTCACTTTTATATTTATATATATATATATTTATTATTTATTTAAAAATATGATTCCAAATTTTTAAATATAATTATATTTATGCTCTACTTTTGTATCGAGCACTATTTAAAAAAAAATAGTAACAAAAATGTATGTATATATATATATATGTATATATATGTATATATATATATATATACATACATATATATACATACATATATATATATATATATTTTTACTTATATATATATATATATATATATATATATATATATATATATATATATATATATATATATTTTTTTATCAGGCGTTTTTAAGCAATGTTTATTATGAAAAAGAAACATAACAATTCAACAATAACATTTTTAAGTAATTATTCCGGAGCGTATGATTATCGACAAGCATTTTTATAACCTGAAAATAAAATAATAGTTTTATTAAAAAAAGTAAACAAAACAGCAATTTTATTAACAAATATCTCGCTTACAAAATCGCCTGGTTAATTATGCCCCGGCCAATAATAATCATTACTGAATCCACAGTAGCGTCATTTTGTGCTGGCAAACTGTTATGATAATAATAATAATAATAATAATAATAATAATAATAGTTGTTGTAGTTATTATTATTATTATTCCTTTGTATTTTAGCATTCAAATGGATATTCTATCACACGAGTTCATTCTTTTCAAGCGTCAAAATCAGTGACAAACACAGTGTTCAGCCATTTACAAATTGTATTGACCATGGCAGAGCTTACAATGTTGTGAAATTTACAATTAAAAGTCTGTTCACACGGGCCGTTGAAATGCTCTCGGCTCGATCTTCTTCCAATACTGAGAATTTAAAAAGAAAGCCTTGGTCAGACTGAGAATGTTTCAGTACCCGTGCTTTGCATCGTGTCACATTCACCTCGGAAAAATAATTAACACGCCTAACGTTTGTTTAGTGTCAGGCAGGTAGCAAGTGATCAAGGAGAAGACAGCATCTCAAGAATGTCTTTTTGCGAAATAAAAATAAACGGAAAACACTAATTTCTATTCCATTGTAAACGTGGTTTCTCGCGAAAATGAAACCCATAAGTTGAACGCTTGTTTGGCTTGAAAATGTATAAATGATTATGAGGGTATATTAAGAACGATGTCTTAAATATAACTCCGATCAGCATAAATGAGGTAATCAATTATTGGACAACAAAAGATTTAGTCATTTTCATGAACGAATATATGCAGCCCATGACATTGAAGACAGTGCTGATGGCAGCAAATACGCCAAAATGTGCATTCGCTCGAATAAGTTCATATTTAGGGATATAACAAATACTAAAATTAGGTAAAGAATTAAGCAGATACCAATATTTCTTTCAGAAAAATAATAATTGCAGATATAGCGAATATGATCTGTCTATATCTCTGAGATGAGGTATTGTAATTATTTACACTATCTACCTTTTTGCTTGAATTGAGAAATCGGAGAGCCGAGTTCGAATTTCAGTCGATTCCATTATAGCACTTATGTGCTACTACACTTGGAAAAAGGTATGAGTCCTCTTCTTCACGCTCCAGCTATAAATAAATAGCTAGAACAGACCGGGTTCTATAGCCTTGAATGGCAACTGATCTAGTGCAGAAAGAAATGGCAACCTACTGCAGGAAAAAATCTGCCTCGTCAGTCATGTATCAAAAGATACATGATCGCCTAAGAGTGTATCACGCACGCCACATAACTGACTGACCTTGTTCTAACTGTTGTCCTCATCTTTATGGTCATATACACGACGTTTCGGGCGTTGTTCGCGCTGGCGTTCTTCAGTTGATATATGTTGGGATTTCTAATCAAACTCTTCATTTCGTCCACTGGGGTAGATTGTTCTAGTTCCACATGCCATGCCTTTTAGTTTCAGTTATTTCCCTTTAGTAACTCAACACTCCAATTTTTTGTTTAAATCTGTTGTGTCGGAATACTGAATTCAGAACTGTTTGTGTCAAGTCCCTGGATTACATCAACCAACGTTTTTATCCACTGAGTCATGCGTTTTTGAGGACACATCACTTGAAGAACGCCGGAGACTACAACGACCGAACCTCGTAAATATGAAAATAAAGCTGAGAGCAACAACCCGAACAATGTAAATAGTCTAAATAGCGAATATGATATATTTTAATAGTTAATATTTTAATATTTTGTTATTACTAAAATCATTTGCGAAATATTGATTTTTGATGCTTGCTTAGAGTGTACATGTGCATGTTGAGGTTTGTGAAAGAATATAAAGTCTAATTGTGTGTACTTTTCTGTTGATAAGCTTATGAATGAATGAAGAAGCCAGAATTTGTTAAATAAATTTTTTTCACAGTTTTTACCATATTTTTTTATTTCACTATATCCGATTAGTATGCATTGAAATGTTCTCAGGTTCCAATAACTGCGAATAGTTTTACCGAAAAAGTAAGTGTATTATTTGCAAAAAAACAAAAAAACAAAAAAAGACTATTACAACAACATTGAGTATAGCAACACATTGATAATCTGGAAGGGGCTTTTAAATTTTCAGAATATAATGTGATAGTTAATTTGGGGTCAAACAATAAAAATGTGGCACATGGGAACATCTACAATACCTGTTGTGGTTGGTGCCCTAGGATTGGTTGGAAAAGATTCCAGTAGACTAATTGAAGGGATTCCTTGAGCCCATGTCTCAAAGAAATACAAAAATTGTTCTCACAATACAACCCACACTTTACAAAGTGCTTTATCTATCTATCTATCTATCTATCTATCTATATATATATATATATATATATATATATATATATATATATATATATATACAATTTCCCTGACGATCCGCTTCGTTGAAACCTGGGTAGGTTTGTCTGGCTCACTAGGTTCATCTAGGTCTGCTCTACGGTTGTATTGAGCACTTTTGTTAGTTGTTTACTCTTATCGGGTTTTTTTCTTTGGGCTTCTAAACCTGTATCTGTGCGATTTTATTTCGACAGACTTTCATGTGTCTATCTCTTTCTTTTTTTAAAACCTTTTTTCTCTCAAGATTGATTTGATTATTGGCAAATCAAAAATTCGAGGGTTTTTCGAAACGAGTATAGTTGTATATATATATATATATATATATATATATATATATATATATATATATATATATATATATTGTGAAAAAGTCATGATGCCGTTTTTAACTTAAGGTTTCTGGGTAGGACCCTGAACGCAAATGTACACTCAAATATCAAAGGAAATAATAATAATAATAATAATAATAATAATAATAATAATAATAATATTATTAGACGAATAAAGGTTAAATAAAAAACTAAAGTGTCTATATTTCTGAGATGAGGTATTGCAATTATTTACACTATTTACATTGTTGGGAATGTGGTTCTCATCTTTGTTGTCCAGTCGATAAATAACTTTGGTTGAAGTAATCCAGGAACTTGACCCAAAACTTGTGCTTCCAATACCTTGCTCCAGCAGAGATGAACAAAAACTTAGAGAGTTGCGTGAAAGGGCAAATAATTGATACTGAGATATACGGAAGAGGTATGGCACATGGAACAAGAACAATCTAACTCGGTGGACAAAATAAACTGACATTCCAATCACCTGAAGAAGGTCCTAATGTACTACGGCCGAAACGTCTTTAATATAACGATTAGGACAATAGTCCAAACTATGTAAGTAGTGTAAATGAACATGTTTCATCTTTAATTCTTTATTCTATCAAATCTGATTGAAACTCTCGAACTTTCTTTCTACATTTGTTTGTCACTTGAGTGAAATTTTATTCGTTTTTTTTTTTACTTTTGCTGATAATAAATTAGTTTCCTCCCCACTTCATTTTTAACTTGGTAGAATTTAACATAACTTATACGAAGTTAAAAATTAATTATAATCCTACAGTTACGTAATTATTAAACTTAACTAAAGTTATGAACGAGAAACTCACATTAACGACTAAAAATGTTAAATGGCCTACTAATCAGAATTTACCACTTTAGAAGTCTTATAAATTGCTTCTTCGTCCGAAAGAAGCCCTTGCCTTGTTCAGCTAGCTTCATTGTGCGTTCAGTCCCTGGCTACAGCTGAGTTAAACAAAAAATTGGAGAGTTGTGGAAAGGGGAAATAATTGAGGCTGAGATATACGGAAGTGGCATTGCAAGTATAACTAAAACAATCTACCCCTTTGGACAAAATAAAGGCTTCGGTTTGAGATTCCAATCACCTGATGAAGTTTGGAGCGTACAACGCCCGAAACATCGTGAATATGGCAACAAAAATGAGGACAACAGCCCGAACAATGTAAATAGTGTAAATAAAAAGGTAATCAATTAATAGTTACATTTTCATTTATGTTGGAATTATGCCGCTCGACATTGATATAATGAAGTGAAATTGTAAGTATTTAAACGAAAGTATATAATTTTATATTACAAACCAACCAGGTTAACAAAAAAGTATCTGCAAAAGGTTTTGAATAAATAAAAGAATGGAAAGACATGAAGATAGAAATAATAAATACGCGCCATTAAAAACTAAACAAATTTTTCTCCCCGGAATCGATACTTCAAATATACAAATCAACCATTCGCCCTTGCAAGGAGTATTGCTGCCATATATGGTCTGGGGCACCTTCTGTTTACCTCGGAGTTCTTGACAACATCCAGAGACGGATATGTAATATAATTGGCCCTGATATGTCATCTCGACTACAGTCACTCTCTCACAGACGCGCCGTCACCTCTCTGTCTTTTCTACAAATACGTTCATTGTAATTGTTCCGATGAGTTGCTTTCACTGGTTCGCAGACTCCATGAATTCAAGCGCCCTACGAAGCTGGCATCCCGCTCCCATCCTTACACTGTAGAAACTTTTAAATGTAGCCATCTATTCTACTCCAATAGCTTCATACCTCGCACCTTTCGCCTGTGGAACACCCTTCCCAATTACTGTTTCCCTGAGAGCTATAATCTCCAACTATTCAAATGTAATGTCAATCAACATATCCAGTTACCTTGATCTATCCACTATCCCTCTCCTCAGCCTTTCTTCTAATACTTCTATCTGCTCTCGCTCCAAATCTTCTGCAACCCTCTGCATCTTAGTGGCTTCATGCCTTGCTCGGGGCGTAATGCTTAAAAAAAAAAGAAAAAAATATCCTTTTCATGTTGGGTGATTTGGGTTTGATAAAGGAAGGCAGTAAATGAATAAAAACATCACAGGTGCACTATTGTGGCGGACTTCCACCACATTTATTTAATTTTGATTAGGAAACCAAACTGCTGTAAAGAAAGGGACAAGGCAAAGGTATCAATATAAATAAAAATTGTATTCAACAATGTATACAATAAAGAATGTGTACGAAAAAGCATGCAATGAGTAAGACGAGAGTTGTCTCTCTTTGACTATCAAAATCTATCAAAGTTCTCTGAAGTAAACGGTTTATTAGTCTGTTATAAATGTTTTTTTTAACAGTTCTGCTCTGCAAGACGAAAAATATGTAAGTTTGGAAGAATATGCAGTTTGTGAGTTTTGAGTGAGAAGAGTGGCACATAGCTTCAACTGTCGTTGATTTCTGTAGCAGCTAAAATCTCACTAGTACGTCTCCTCTTTTCTCTTACTTTTATAGGTGATCATTGAATCAGGAGTGCTGCGCGGGAAGAATCATTCTCCATGAGCAGAGAATCTGATTGGTCGATACTGACCAATTAGTGCATGAGCTTTGGGGAGACTTCTGGGAGCCGATTCTCCCAAAAGTGAAAATATAGCGATTTAAAAATGGTCGCTCAAGATAGCTGCGTTGATTCCTGTCCAATGAATGACTGATATTGAAAATTTGAATTTGTATAGGTGTATGTGTGTGTAATGATGATGATCGCCATACTGTTTCCCTAGCAAATGCAAAAAAAGTTGTTTGCAAAAGCAGATCCTTTATTCTGCGAAAGGTTTTGTCCATTTAAACGTTTTTGTTAATCGCTGTATTTTTTCTAAGTAGAAACAACAAAAAAGTTACAACCTTCGTCATGTTGCAGCTATCGCAAATATATGTAAATGAAGAGTATCTAATCAAATTTCAAATGGTTTATTCTACAAGATGTGTTTATTATGAGAATGTAATTTGTATTTTAGTACGCATTTTACTCTTTTACAAAATCATTGAAACATTTGTTCAGTTTAACAACACATAATGTAATGTTTGTTCCTGATAAATACGATTCTCTTTATTTGTTTTTAATTTTTATTTGAAGTAATTTTGCTAATCGTTATCTTTTGTGTAATTAAGAGTTTAATTAATTTTATTTAATTACCAACGAAAAAGCACATCTTTCGCGTAACATAGATTATGATTTTATACCATGAATTTTATATCATGAAATTATACCATTTACACACACACACACACACACACACGCACACACACACACACCTATAGCAAATATATATAAATATTTTCGTGGAAATTTTCAGATGGTGGTTAATTTTAATAAATATGCTTATAATGAGAATTTAGCTTCTATTTTACAAGCAATTTTTGTTTAACTTATACTTGTTCATTTTGACATACTTTGTGTTAATTTCTTTTCCTGATAAGTACGATTCACGTTACTCGTTTTTAATTTTCAGGATAGAAGTTGAATTCCCACTTCCTTAACACGGTGACTGCCATGTCACCATAAACTCGCTTCATAGCATTTCAGTTTATGACGTGTACCCGAATAATGTGTTTTACCATTAAAAAAAAGCTTTATAAATACACAACGCCCAAGAGCCACTCAAAGTAGAATGTTACAAAGTAAACAGCACATTTTATGGGGATAAGCTTAAGACTTGAAAAGATTAAGATTGTAGTGATCGGGGAAACATCCTTTTAGGAGTCTGCTCCACAGATTAGGGGTTCGTGTGGAATTTACATCTCACCAAAGTTATATGAAGGGGGTGGGAGTAGTTCGCTACAATGGGCTTAGCGTTGTGACAGCGGGGCATGGTGGCTCTTGGCCATGGAGTTTAAAACTGATCTAAAGAATGTAATTGATCTGAACACTTTCCATGGAAATAGAGAGAGGGCAACGATTTGCTTGAGTCGTTTCGCCTGTGGGAAAGAGGCTGTAAGGTGGAACGCTATCGAAATTGGCAAGTGAAGACTGCTAACCTTTAGCCAATATATAACAATAGTACTCCATTTTAGGCCTAATCTGGCTCTTTTTATTATAGAGCAAGAGGAGTCAGGTACTTACTGATGCGGTACAGGAAAATTACCATTTTCTCAATTTCTTTAATGGTGGATCGTATGTAGAATATCTACGAGGTCTGGGTTAATGTTTACTTCCCAATAGGCGCTCAAGACACGGAGTATTCTTGAGAGAATAAAAGTTCATCGCGGTAGGTGACTATCCAGGTCATCTCAATGACATGTGTAAGAAATGGTTGGAAGAAACAGACTGGAATCTATTAACCCTTTGAGCCCTACATTCCTGAACAATTTGAACTCTTCTGCCTGAGCTCCTGAGTCAAAATTCTCAAATAATTGGTATGTAATGTTTCACGGTAGATATAAAAAATAGTTACAAGTTCAGCCGGTGGCTGGACATTAAGTCATTTTTCTTTACCACTGTTCAACCGGTTGCTGGGCATTACGTCATTTCCATGGACATCACTGTAAATGATTAACCATTTGAGCCCTACTTTTATTAACAATTTTAACCCTACAGCTTGAGCTCGTGTGTCAAAATTCGCAAATAGTTGGTATGTTATGTTTTACGGCAGATATAAAAAAAAGTTACAAGTGTTTACCCACTGTTCAATTTTTAGCTAGGCATTAAATCCTTTTTCTCTACCACTGTTCAACCGGTGGCTGGGCATTACGTTATTTTTCTCTACAACCAGTAAAGCGGTGGTCAGGGCTCAAAGAGTTACTGATTATGCTTCCACAAGTTATCGAGTTCAAGATTTTCCGTGTACAGGCCTAGTTCAACTACCGATCATACCAAATAATGTGTTATGTCCATGAAACGTTAAATAAGATCTGCTCAAATAATTACAAAATAATTACCAAATAATTACAGGTTAGTTCTGTAGGTGTTAGGGCGAGGGGAATATGGTCGAGCAAAGGTCTGTAATAGCTATTAGCTAGCCGCACTAGCAGACAGGTGTACTTGAAAACGAGTAGCCGGCTAGAGTGAAATGTAATTTTAATGTCTCAACATCTCTCTCTCTCACTCTCTCCCCCTTTTTCTCTCTCTCCCCTGTTTTCTTTTAAGACGTGGAGGATACTGGCATCCCAGAGCTTTCTTGTCGTACGTCATTATAAACAGATTTACATAGAATCAATTTCTTCCTCTTATTTCCAGTTGTTGTTTGATCCCTATTATAGCTTATAAAGATGTAGGGGTATCTTCTGCTTTCTGGTTTGACAAAATGATTATTCGAAAGTGATTTCACAAAATGCTTCTAATATTTCTGTATGGACGCAAGGACAGACACGGGAGAGATCAGACATACGGGATAATTTATCTCGGATAAGGTACGTTGGAGGCAATTCACTTTATGATTCTATCTGGAGTATTAGAACTAGAAAGTGTTTCATTCGCGATACAAGGTATTGACAAACACGCATTTTAGTTGAGAACAACATTAATGGGAATAGAAATGTTTGTTTATTGATCAATAATAGCAGATGTATCGTTAATACAACGAGTATATAAAAGACATGATTGGAAAATATCACAGATACGTTATCATTCTGATATCAGATACGATTACGGCTTTGTGCGCTACGAAACATCTGCAGGGTGATTGCTGCTGTTAATACAGTGGCTGTTAATAAAGTATATCGAATGTAATGTCACTAAGAAATGAAGATATTGTATATAGCTGTTAGATTAAGATTTGCATTTTGATATTTGTTTCTAAAGGATCATTAAAAGGATCTTTTAATTTTTCAGTAGCAATATTAACAAAATTCGCAGTTGTAAATATTTACTAAAAATGGTACTGGTTGTTAAAACATCCGGTTTGGTTTGTTTTGATTTTATGGCATATCAACCTCAATGGATTATTTAATGCCGACAAAATTTTTAGGATAGATTCGTATGAATAGAATATGTATTCTTTGGTTTAGATTGGTTTGGTTTATTTTGTTTTACGGCATATCAACCTCAATGGCAGACAACATTTATTTTCTGTTAATATTTTGTTTTGTCAAAAATCTATTTCTGGTATTATTTTTTTCCTGAAAAATGAGAGGTGGTAATATTAATTTAAAAACTGTATTGCTGGTAATTTTTTTTTCAAAAATATAGTGCTGGTAATAGATTTTTTACTTGAAAAATTTATTTCTGGCAATAATTTTTTGCAAAGTTTTTCTGGTATTAAAACCTATATTTTACTCTTCCACAAGGCTTTTTTTTTACTTCAGTTTTGTGGTTAACTATTTGCCCATAGCTGGGCGCCTAACAGGTTCTACCACCCCGGGTCATTGTGGACCTGGGAACACCAGCAATTAAGAGGTGGTTCCACGCTCCTCAAAACATCCTGATCAGAGGCCTTGCTGCTGGACGTAGTTTATCGTCTTACCGAGGACGTGGATGTAGTTTATCGTCATGCACAGGACGTATTATTAAAACTGATGCAATGAAAAATTTAACTAAGTCTAACGTCAAACATGTTTTGAATCGACACATCGAAATTTTTAAGACGTTAATATTCAAAAAATTGTATGTTTTTTTTTTATCTATTTATGATATTTTGTAAAAGAACACGCACGAAAAACACATACTCATGTGTGTATATATATATATATATATATATATATATATATACACATAATAATATATAATATTTATACACACATAATGATGCCTGTCTACAATGGCGGTTAGCCAATCCTTATTGCAGACATTTACTCAGGCACATTTGTGGTTGTTCAACAACCACAGAGCCAACTTGTGATTTATGCTGCAACTATGATGTGCAGATCTCAGTTACAGTTTCTGGGGGAGAGCGTGTTATCTAGCATGATCAACAATCTGAACCAGGTCGCCACGTCCAAACCCTCGGCCACGATGACATGTGACTTCGTGCTAGCACAGCTATCGACGTACCCTAAATGGTCCGTCTAGCCAATTTCACTCGCAACGCTTGAGTCAAACCATGGCATGGTTTGCCGGCATTTTCTAAAGGTGCCGTACGCTGAGATCGCCCTCTCCATACAAATAAGAACAGAAAGTCTCCTTCTTGTCAAATCGACCACTAACGATTCGGCCACGCGCCCATTTACATAGACACAGACACATACACAAATATATATATATATATATATATATATATATATATATATATATATATATATATATATATATATATATATCTGTCTAAATTTTTGAGATGAGGTACTATATACACTATTTACATTATTCGGACTATTGTCCTCATTTTTTGTCGCAATATTTATTACAACGTTTTGTCCGTTGTACGCTCCGGCCTTCTTCAGGTGGTTAGAATGTCAATGTGAACCGTTTATTTCGCTCACTGGGGTAGACTGTTCTACTTCCACGTGCCATGTTTAATTGATGTCTGTCCTCAAGGACACATGGCACGTTGGATAAAGGCGTAAGTTAGATCTTGTGACAGGACCCAGAGAGTGTGAGTTCAATGCCAGGTTAAGACACTGGAGAACTTGGAGAAGGGAATTAACAGGAGATAACTTACAACAGACATCCATTAAACATGGCACGTGGAACTAAAACAGTCTACCCCAGTGAGCGAAATAAAGTTTAGTTCGACATTCCAACCACCTGAAGAAGGTCGGAGCATACAACGGCCGAAACGTTGTAATAAATATGGTGACAAAAATGAGGACAATAATCCGGATAATTTGATATATATATATGTATTTTGGTAGTAATCATTCTTTTCATTAGGGACAGCTGACATATAAGCCTTTTAATATAATTTTCCTTGAGTCCGTATAAGTGTTTTCTTTACTGGACATAACGTTTGTAAAAACTGTGCAAATTCTCTGCATATCCAAGCGCTTTCGGAAACTCTTTTAGCTATGTAATATACCAGGTTTGGAATTGGCGCGGGCCTTGATGAGGGTGAAAGGAGTCTATCTAAGCTTTGGTTAGCAATCCTTTTAGTGTTGCATTCACGTTAAAAAGACTTCAGATGGGAAGGAAAACTCATGACAGCTTTACCCGGTCATTATATTGCATGTGTCTGCCGAGATGCGTGTACTGGCTGATACTGACTGTGATCCGGAGAGGTTAAACTCCGCGATAATAACACATGAGAACTATCGTTCTAAGTTTACGTAGCAATCCTTTTGTACCGTTACTTTTTATCGACAGATCCAAAAAGTGTGGATGGTCCGACATAATCCTTCACCATTCGAAACAAATCATTGTGTTGGTTTTCTGACAACTACATCTAACTAGTTCTACACATATAAGGCTACTGCGAAAAACTCTACGAAACATCAACTTCATCTTGTCACTTGGAATGTACGAACTCTCCAGGACAACAACTCAGCACCCGAAAGAAAAACAGCTCTGGTCGCATTCGCGCTAAAGAAACATTGATATAGCTGCACTGAGAAGTAAGCATCAGTCGACTACATGAAACGAGAAAGTAAAATAAGAATCTAACAGTGTTCCTGCTGCAAATGAATACAATACATTCTCATGTACTGTTAGTGGTCATTTGTGCAATTCTCGAGACGGTCTCAAAATTCATGCCTGCCATACGCGTGCAGATAATTAGTTCGTGCACGTCAGAATCTCATACGTCGAACTCAAGGAGAATACATCATATATATATATATATATATATATATATATATATATATATATATATATATACGACATGGCAGTCAACGTGTTCAGCACGTGTTTTGTACTGAAATTGAAGTATATATATATATATATATATATATATATATATATATATATATATATATATATAATTAAGAAAGTGGGAAAAGAATTAGCGTGAGGCGTATCGTACTTTAGGACATAATCGGAATAAAGTTAGGTTTACCAATAAAATCCTAAATCGATAGAACGTGTCATAAATATTTTACATTTTTGATATATTTCTTTCCCGTAAAATGGTTCTTGATATATAAAAGATTTGTACATTTTTTTCCCTTATATATATATGGTAACATGGCAGTCAAGTAAAACATAATTATACTTATCAGGAAGGAACATTAACATTATAAAAGAATAAAATAGATTTTTTTTAAATATGAATTACATTTTTGTGATAACCGCATTTGTAAAATTAAATACCACCTAAAAATTACGTCGATAATCTTCAGTTCTACATATTTGCAATAAATTTAATTCATGATACAAATACTTTTTTCGGTGCAGTATGATCGTTGATATATTGCAATTGTTAAGACTATTGATCTTAATACGGAATGTAACATCACAAAGAAACACACACACATATATATATATATATTTATATCTATATATATATATATATTATAAAGCATGTTAATATTAAAATCATAACGAATGACCTTGGAGAAGCAAAGTATGTGATTTTTTGCTGTTTTCAATTAAGTAAAACAAAGGCAGCTATTAAAAATCAACTTAAAATAACTTCGTAGGATAAGGGCGGTGCTTTTAGAAATTTATTTGCATTTCCTTGAGAGATACCACATATTTTGTTGATATGTTCTTGAGTTCCTTTCTTTGTCAGTCCCAAAGCTCCAACCACAAAAAATAGTTTTTGGTTATACTTTGCAATTTCTTCTATTTATATCTTCAGGTATTTATATAGGCTTAGATTGCAGATGTGTTTTTATTTTTTTTTATTATACTGGTTGTTTCTAAGATAATGTTAAATAGCTGTTCGTATAAATTCTGCTATATAAATTGTTCTGGATAATGTTTTCTTTCGAATTTTTATTAGTCCAGCGGTAGTTATTTATCTTGTATACTGTGAGCTGTGTTTTTTTGTTTGTTTGTTTTTTTTTAGTATTACCATGCATTGTCGAATATGACACAATGTCACTTTAAAGCACTGGTAAAGAAATAGTTGTTAAAGCCATTAGGTTTATAATACCCAGAAATTCATACACATATGTAAGATCACAAGGAAAGATATATATTTATTATAAACACATGTTAATATTAAAACCATAACCAATGACCTAGGAGATGCAAAGTATGTGATTTTTTGCAGTTTTCAATTAATCAAAAACAAAGACAGCTACAACAAATTATTATTTCATATTAAGAAACTGTTTATATGAAAGAGAAAGCAAGAAGTGGCTGAAACATCGTATTGATTATTATTATTATTATTATTATTATTATTATTATTATTTCTTTAATTTCTAGTGTGTACGCATTTCTTTCCGGGTCCCGCCTAGAGACCGAGCGTCCGAAATGGCATCATGACATTTTCCACTGACCAATTAAAATAATCCCCCACACACATATTTTTACATAGATAAAGCCCTTCTTAAGGTGTAGGCTATTATTATTATTATTATTATTATTATTATTATTATTTTATATCCTTTGATTTCTGGTGTGTACACATTTCTTTCCGTGTCTCGCCCAGAGACCTAGGGTCAGAAATATGCATCATGACATTTTCCACTGACCAATTAAAAAATTCCCACAAAGACATATTTTTACATAGATAAAGCTCTTCTTAAGGTGTAGGGTATTATTATTATTATTATTATTATTATTGTTGTTGTTATTTGTGGTGGTTTTGTAAGGAAAAACGTATTGTCGATTGAAATATATTGATATGTAACTGTAGATGAAGAGACTGAAGCTGCGTGTTTTATTAATATTACACATCCGCATGTTGACGATAAAGCTCTGCTTATAGCCATTAAGAAGGAGTTAAGAATTTCCAGGACCTTCCTCAGTACATTACCAATTTTTAGTACGTTCGTGGTTTGAAAAGCGGCGATTCGTCCGAGAATATTCTGTTTGGATTCTACGATATTCTTAACTATACACTTTTAAAGTGAAAGTTATTACCTTCATTTTGTACACCTTTGTAACTTTCTACTCGAAGACGGTTTTCTCTTCGATTTCTTTTATATTTTGTAAATATTATTTCGATTGCTTTCTTTCATTTTAAATTCTTCCTCATTCCCGGCTAAAGTATTTCTTTCTGTGTTTCTGTCAAATGTATTTCCCAATTTAACATACACTTTTATTTGTTGACTTTAACGGACATTTTCTTCCTTCAATCGCTTTCTCCTTTATCATTGCTGCCTTCACAGCGGCTTGTTAGACTTACAAATTTTTACATTTCCCATTCATCGAGATTATTAAAGAATCATTCTTAACGTATCAATTCTTGACAATAGAGTAAAAGAAAACCACGCATTTATTTGAAAACTGCTTATAATTCAAACACTACAAAGAAATTCAATTATTGAAATAAATCGTTTTAATTAAGGAATCTGAATAAACGACACTTAGCCTCACATGTAAAAAAGATCAGTCGCCGACAAAGATTTCTTGATTGTTCTGCAATAAAATTGTTTCGCGCCTATTCTTTGCTTTTCTTGAGAACGTCACCTGTCTTTGATATATTTAAAATATCCCATTTGTTACTTTATTGCTATTTTAAATATGTTTCTCTCATAATTTTACAAGTATTCGATACTTATATTTTGTCATCCTATTCTTCGCAGTCTTTCAAATACATATTTCACATTTCTTTGTCGCTATTAAATGACCGACTTTATAAAATCGCAAAATTTTCTCTCGCCTACTTTATCGTCGTTAAGACTAAAGCAAAAGAACTGTCGAATGCCAACTACTAAGAAAAGAACTGACGTTTTCCATCTCTATCTATAAAAGGCAGGATGTGTGTGTGTGTGTAACGAATGCACGGCCGCAATTTTCGACGGATTTGCACCAAAGTTTACATGCACATGCTCCAAGTTAGCGGAAAGGCCAACACCGACTTTGCATTTCCCAGCTCCCATCGATAGTGGAAATAATCGATTTTTCATGGTTCTACGTCAGTTTTCATGTAGTTTGCGGCCATTTTCTACTGGCCAGAGTGAGAGCTTATAGCTGGCTGCCACGAATAGGCAGGAAGATTCTACTGGCCAGAGTTAGAGCCAACAGCTGACTGGCACGAATGTTAACTAGCATACTAGCATGCAAAAAAAATGGGAAAAGTGGGAAAAATTTAAATCTGCATGGCACTTTACTCCAATTGGCTCATTCGCTTGCTTAAACTCAACGTTGATTCTGATTCCACAGAACTGGGTTGGGTGCGAAAAAGTATTTGTTGTTAATATACTTTTTTCATTCGGTTTTTCCAGTTACGAATCCTTTTTTTAAAGCTGATCGTTTTGTTTTCATTTTGTTTAGTTCTTTTTTAAGTAACAGATTTAATGTTTAGTATAGAGCTTAGAAAAAATTCGCAGTGTCAGATAGGCAAGAAGTAAGGCATGTAACAACATCAGCACGGCAAAGGGCACTCTTTTAAAGGCAAGGAAGGTCAAAAATATTTTAAGAAGTGATAGCGATTGCTGTATGAGTCGTACGATTTTTTAATCAAGCACGGGCAACGCCGGGCCATGCTGCTAGTAACTTAATAACGACCCGTTGAACTAGAGTAGTTAGAATGTGTGTTTGTTTTGTTGGTTTAACGGTATATCAGCACTTTATGAGTCGTTTAAAGCAGAAAATAAATTTTCTTAGGGGCTTTGAAGTCATAAAAATATTAAATGTTATTCGGATGTCACAAATGTAAATGATACTCAGTTCTTCTACATATACATGTTTGTGTGGACAATTCCTAGAGGCTATGATGTGTGTGTTTTAAGTTTTATTGGAATAGAGTTTGATTACTTTAAGAAATTATTGGATAATATATGAAAGATTTTTCCATGCTGGTTGTTTGGTTGTTTAGCAGAATATCAACATCTATGGGGTACTTAATGCCGAAATCCAAATATTCTATACACAACTGCATATCTTAAATTAGAGAAAAATATGTGTTGCTGGTCATTTTGCTATAAATACGTATTTTTTATACTTTTATATTGTTTTTGTTTTGTTTCTGGCTCCCTATTTGTCCATAGTAAGGACCCTAACAGGTGCTACCACCCGGGACCAAGGTGGACCTGGTAACAACACTGGGTAAGAAGTGGCTCCACCCACCTTCCATCTCCCAATCAGTAGCCTTACTGCTAGATGTTGTTTAACGTTATCTCCAGGTTGATGTGGTCACATGGGATATATTTGGAGTTGAATAATCTCTTAGTTTTGTCCCTGACATCTCCGTTCTTGTTCGTGCTTGCTAAAGCAGACTTTACTGTTACAAGCCCTAATGTAACGATTAATCTTAGATGACAGTAGAATAAGCAACGTTGTTTCCACTATACCAAAATAATAAAAGACGTCATTTACGTATTGACAGATACTTTAAATTCAATAGGCTTTCGACATTTGCTTATCAAAGTCAGTTCGTCCAGTTTTTAATATTTTGTTCTGATTTTCGTTATGAGTAATTATAAATATACCGTGTAATCATAATCATTTATATCTGAAGATGGCTAGAGAGTCTTTGACTGAAAGGTCATCTCTAAAGTGATATCTATAACAAGGAAATATGAATCAAAATATACTAACGTATTATATAAAAAATCAGTTTAGGATTGGATTATATCACAAAACTCATCTCTCGTCTGGTTTTCTTCTACTTGGCTCAATAGCGTTGTTTTAATGAAATTCGTTCAGATTTATTTTGTAATTATGAAGTTTTTACCTTTTTTAAAATATTTCACACTGAGACATTGAAGCCATTAAAACACAAAGGGTTACTAAGTGTGTCAGAATATAAGAAAAACGCTATCAAGGACAGAGAAAAATCAAAGAAGACTAAGTAAGATAACGATTGACATTGCATTTCAATTTGTGAAGATCGCAATTGACTGTGATGGAAGAAGACGAAATAGAGTTTTACAAACGAGGAGTGGGAGAGAAGCAACTGTTAGCATATCATTTACAGTTGCATCTAGCCATTTCAACTGTAAAATGACACAATGTTGCCAATAAATTACAACGCTTAAATTCAAGTTTAGCTAACATAGAGACTGTAAAAAAAATTAAAATTCTTGTGCACCTGACTACTTAATAAACCATAACACATTTAGATACACATAGACACTTATGTAAAATTATCGTTTATTTTTCCATCATCATTAATACTATTGTCGATTTGAATTGTTCCAATATTGTATGAAACACTAAAACTAATTTTACACACTTACACGTGCAGACATACCCTACACATGCACACTGGCAATTCTCCACAGACACACACATACATACCCACCATACACACATAATACAACCACACACAGACATAATTCTTGGAAATTGGACATTGAGATTGCCACAAAGGTCCAATAAAATATAATTCTTGACACTTGAACTACTTAACACTTTGTTGTCATAAAATACATAACAGTTTGTAGTCATTAGCCACGCTCTCTAACCATAACATTTCCTTATTTTGCCAACAATATTTTATGATCATAAATTTTTGGCACAAAAATTACATCGCCTGATCACGTGATCACAATAAACCAACCAAATTTCTGTCACATTTTTTTTGTTATAAAATAGAAAGAATTTTCCAATTCCAGGTAGTTAATATAAAAGTTGAGACTACGGCCATCAACAAGTTGTGACACTTTGTTTCATGTTTGAATGTAATATTTAAGCAATATATATATATATATATATATATATATATATATATATATATATATATATATATATATATATATATATATCCATTGCATATATTCTTTCTCTTCCTCTCCTTTATACACATATAAATGTGTGTGTGTTTACATTTTCAGGCATTAATAAAAATAGATTTGTAAAATAACAATATAAATGAAGACAAAAGGAAAACTTTTCTTTAGCTACGAGGGATTTTATTCACACACACACACACACACACACACACACACACACACACAAAACACATATTATTGACAGTTGGAAAAACGTTCATGAAAATATTATTAGAAAATAGTATCCGATAATGCATTTCGCCTATAATGGCTTCATCAGATGGGTAACGAAAAATGCGTTGTGTGTGTATGAATTTATGTGTGTTTAGAAATAACTAAATATATTATTTTTCCTAAGGTGGCGTTGCTCAGGACGAAAAAAGAGAAATATATATTGACATCTTGCATACTTCATAATAACTCAAACAGGATATATATATATATATATATATATATATATATATATATATATATATATATATATATATATATATATTAGATTACAGATACTAGATGTAATTTTATTAAAAAATTAAAGCCATCATTGAACATAATCAAATATGAATACTGCAGTAATGTTCTGAAATGACTGTAAAGGAACAGTTTTTTCATGCTTTAATGCGTTTGTGATCATGACATTATAAAATAGAGAGAAAAAAATTCCATAATGGATAATTTATTTCCGCGTCCTAATGAACGCTCAACATATTGTCAATCGTTTTGCATTTCAAAGAATAATGAAAAAAAACTGCTTTAATGAATAACAACGCACAACTTGTACAACTACTTATATTAATGAAAACATATAGTTTGTATTACTTGCACCCCTAAAGATGATATTGGAAAAAGATCGAAGGTACTTGGGAAATGAAAGTGAAATTAATTTAAACAGCTATAGCATATTTCTCTCATTCTTTAACATCAGTATACGGAAAGAAGGTTATTCCTGAGTATGAACGGACTTTGTTAAAATTAGCAGACATAATGTCTGCAATTTATTCATTTAGAACTACTTATATATATATATATATATATATATATATATATATATATATATATATATATATATATATATATATTTAAAAAAAAACAGACCATTTTAAAGCTCCATTGTAATAATTTATTTCACAAGAGAATTTTAATTTTCTCTGGATCTTCAGATTTCACTTTCAAAAGGTGAAACGAAAAACGAATTTAAAATTGACACTTTAGACATAGAGTTGTGTTGAGGGATAGTATGAGAGACATGGTCGACTTTAGAGAGGGAAGGGAGAGTTATAAAATCTATTTTTATATTTCTTTTTATTATAATACTTAATATTGAGGAAGGAGGCGGTAAGGATCAGACATTGACTTATTTAATCGGTCAACTTAACGGAAAAGCAAAAAAGCAATGGTTAAGCATAAGAAAAAATTAGTAAATATTAATTCCTTTAAATAATATGTGGAAATAGCCATTACTCTCCTGAAGATGGTCGCAAGAGTTGAAACCCGTTCAGCAAAAATATAGAAAATAATGTATAATATATATATTTAAAAATCCATATTATAAGCAAACACAATCTCTTTAAAATATACACTTTCTCTCGTTGGAACAATATATATATATATATATATATATATATATATATATATATATATATATATATATATATATATGGGGGGTGGGCAATGTGGGGGAATATATGTTACCTTTACGTAGCTGCAGCAGAAAGGATGGAAGAAATATAGATAACATATCTGATTCGTTGATTTTCTTAAATACTTCAATATTTACAATTTCTTATCTGAAAGAAAACGATATAATTTCCTTCCTTGATATGAAATATCTCTTAAATTGCAGTCGAATAATAATGGGAAGAAAAAAATCAAAGCCAAAATAAATATTTATTCCCCGATGTCTGAACTGTTTCCCTATTTTGTTTAATTCATCATTTGCTTTTTATTTCTTTTTATATTGTCTTCGATATTTTCCTATTTTTTTTTTTCAATTCGTTACAGGTAAATTCTGAAAAAAATAATCCTCACTCTTTTGAGTTGAATATTTTTGGGGTTTGAACTCTGCAACACCTTCCAGAACTATGATCAGGTTACACAAACTTAAACACACGCAGCACATGCATACATACACACACACAGGCACACACACACACACACACACACACACACACACATATATATATATATATAAATATATATATATATATATATATATATATAGATAGATATATATATATATATATATATATATATATATATATAATTTAAATAAAAACAGACCACTTTAAGGTTCCATGTAATAGATTATTTCACCACAGCCCTTTTAAAAGGACTGAGGATCATCAGACTTTACTTCCAAACAAAAAATGAAAAGAAAAGTTACACATTTTTGACGGGCCGTATTAAACATATGTAAATTAATTAAGTGAGGAAGTGAACGAGGATAGAGAAAACATTTGCATATCGTACCATTTTGGAATCACACCTACTCCATGAGCAAATTAAAAACTTACCAGTCCGGATCCTGACACCGATCCTGAAATTTTATATTCACATTTTTCATTACTGCGAAGGTTTTTTTCAGCGATTGTTTTACGTGATTTATTGCGACAAAATCTTTTGTACGATAACATTTTTACAAATTAGAAATTAATTTGGGAATAATCGAATTAATTGCAAAATCCAGCGAAAGTCACCCCTGAAATAAAAATAATTGTTTTCACGGAAAGTACGAACCTACGTGCATCAAATTGTCTATAAAGCAAGTGTCGGCAGCAGAAATATCATTTAAAATTTAAAATTTTAAATGTAAAGCTGAAATATTAATGCAATACTTGAATGCAGAGATCCGTTTTCAGTTCTTCTTCTGTAGTTTATTGTTGCTTATCGTATCATCTCTTCCTCCCTAGCTATTGTGATGAAGGACCAAGCAAGAGCCCTCCACAGGACCTAGCTTAAATGTCGCCCGATATATATATATATATATATATATATATATATATATATATATATATATATATATATATATATTATTGTCCGGTTCCTTGTACCACGGTAATAGTCCAAGGTAGAACCAATAAAGAAGAACTTGAAAACGGATATGGAATAACACAGATATATTTCAAACAGGAATATATACAGAGAAGAAAAAAGTGTTAGTACGAACAATCAGGTTTAGTAATAATTGTTTGAACGCGACTCTGTTTCGGACTGCCTCTGACTCGACTGACTGACTCGGTCATTCTGACTGACTGACGGACTTCTGACGGACTTAACTACAGACTTCAGACTGAACAGTATTTAGTCACCCCCAACGAGGGCACTCATGTGGCACAATACCAGTTTACATAGCCTGTGGGTTCGGCTGTATTAGTCCTTTGAAAAACTGGGTCCCTCCCCGAAAGAGACTCCGCTGAATAATATTTCCTCGCATGTATGTTTAATTTAAAATTATAGCAATTTCAACTCCCACAGAATACGGACGAATAAATTAATCCATATAACAAAATAAAATAAAATAAAATAAAACACCAACAACCACTTTTTAGTTCAAGCTACCACCACTGTATAACTACATTCATGGTTTTATCATTCTCCCACCAACGTTACAATCATTTCGATGTTTAGCTAATTATATTATCACTGTCTCTAATGCCTTGCAACATTACTGACATCAATCATATAGAACGATTAAATTAAACTACCCTCTCACCCAGCCATTAAATATTAAACTTCCATACAAATTAACCAATAACAAATTTCCCTGTTACATATACACAGTCACCAAAACAAATAACCAGCTTTTAAATATAACAAATAAACCCCATTTTTTTCAAAAATTTAAAAATAAATATAATAATAATTTTTACCTATCATAATTTTACACAAACCCCAACGATATACATACATGCGAGGAAATATTATTCAGCGGAAAAATAAATAATATGACATGTATGCACGAGACATTTCCGCCACACCCAATCTTTAAATTTCAACATTTCAACATACAAATTGTATGTATAGACACAACACAAACTACATACATATGTCATATCCAAAACTGCCCATCCCGACGGACGACCAAGTATGTATATGTGTCTGCATACATCGATGTTTGCGTTAGCACGATGACATAAGCGACGAAATTTCCCCACCACTTCCATAATAACACCAATACACGCAATTTACATAAACCTAAATTTTAAAAAAAATTAATCAGTTTGTCTGACGATCGCTAAAGCGTAAAGCCAGGTCACAAACTCATCCAACCAAATATGTTAGCTCTATCTCTGATATTGAGTGCTTTCTAATAAGTACCGCGCATATAATATATAAATAATTACATCCGTCGACTTTCTTTCTCTCTTCTTTTTAAATTCCCCCACCCAACCCACATCTCCTAGAATTCTCTCTGTCCCTCCTCCACTTACTTACTCTTTCTCTAAATTCGTTTTTGATTTCCGGAGTTGTTTTTTCTGTTTTCATTTTGAATTTGTAGGTCTGATGATTTGGATCGTATTTACGATTCCAATGGAATAAATTATGACCATGGAATATTAGTGTTTAAGCCTTTTTATTATATCCTTAGTCTGTCCTAGACATTGAGTTCTACCTGGATCCTTCCTCTTGGAAAAAATTTTTTCTGAAATTATACATGTATGGAAATTTTTTTAGATATATTTTTCATATGTATGTATATTTTCCACTAATATTATCTATATATATATATATATATATATATATATATATGTGTGTGTGTGTGTGTGTGTGTGTGTGTTTATAGCAATTATTATCACTATTATTCACCTACTCGCTGTCGGTAAGCATCGTAGGTCTGTCTTCTTCAGGTCATACATCAAACACTAATGCATACATTTACATTGAACACAAACAGATATAAAAACATTGCTTCTCTAATTATTGTTGTTTGCTCATGATAAGCGACGTTATATACACTTCTGGTCAAAATGTTAAGGCTACGATACAAAAGGGTAAAAAAAATATAAAAAAAATACTTTTACTTATGGAATGTTCCTAACAGAAATATATTTAGGAAACCTTTGCATTTAACTAGAAAATATAGTTTATTAACAAACAAGTGAACAGTTTTAGCTTTTAATTGATTAATTTAAACAAACATTGTAAAAGTATTTTTGGTTTGTCATAAAGATAAGACCATGTAAATAAAAATAGAAAATACCGAACAAATAAAAGAGAAAACGACAATTTAATAACAAGTATATCCTCCATGCTTTCAAATTACTTCAAAAATTCACTTTGATTAACTTCTGCATGAGGGTGCTTATTATTACTATTATTTTATTTCCTTTGATTTCTGATGTGCAATCATTTCTTTCTGTTTCCCGCCCAAGGACGTTAGGTTAGATATGGCATCATCACATTTTCCACTGGAGAAAAAAAAACATAATTTACATAGACAAAGCCTTCGGAAGGTGTGGGCTGTACTCGTGAGAATTTTGTATTTCTTTAAGGCATGAGCATCCAGGAATCCTCTCAGTGAGTCTATTCGAATCTTTTCCAACAAAACCGAGAGCTCCAACTTCAACAGGGATTGTTGATGTTCCCATATGCTAGATTTTTGAGATTTCGATTTCAAGATCCTTGTATTTTTATAGATTTTTGAATATCTTCAAAGATACATTGCAGTCTGCAGGGACTGCCATAACAATAAGGAGGCGCTTTTTTGTGTGCGATCTCTAATAACAATGTCTGGGCGGTTAGCTTTGATTATTATTATTATTATTATTATTATTATTATTAATGCTATCATTTGTGTACGTTATGTTTCCTGCTTTGAATCCTGTAGAACCGGGTCTTAGCTATGGTCTTTAGAACTTATAGGAGAGTTGTCATTTAATTAATAACACATTTATTGACATGGGGTATTCCTAGTATGGCAATCTTGTAGACAACTTCTATGTTTATATTACCTGGGGCACTTTCAGTAAAATTTCCATTTTATTTCTCACGAGGCCCAGAGATCCGATTAATATTGGTACACTCTCAGTCTTCATTCCCAGCATCCTGTTAATTTCGATCTCCAGGTCCGTGTATTTGGACAATTCCTCGATAAATTTCATGGAGTTTTTTTCTCACAGATGGTATTGCTATGTCAATAGGCATACACTTCTCTTTTATAATATTAGAACTGTTGGCTTTTATTTCCCTCTCAGTTTGAATTTGCATGTCCCAGAGGATAGTTACATTATTATTTTGTCGAAGTGTGTTTGGATGATGATCATACCAAGTTTCAGTGGTTTCGATTTTGTGCTTCTTGCATATGTTCCAGTGCACATACGTCGCTACCTTGTTATATCTATCGATATATTCATTTTTTGCTAGTTCCTTATTATTATTATTATTATTATTATTATTATTATTATTACTTTTATATCCTTTGATTTCTGGCGTTTACACATTTCTTTCCGGGTCCCGCTCAGGGACCTAAGGTTAGAAATGGCATCATAACACTTCCCACTAACAAAAAAAAACAAAAAAAAAACAAATACATAGATGAAGCCCTTCGTAAAGTATGGGCTGTACTTGTCAGAACAGTTTTTTGTATCTCTTTGACGCATGGACTTCCAGGAATCCCTTCAGTTAATCTACTGGAATCTTTTTCAAACATTCCTAGGGCTCCAACTACAACAGGGATTGTTAATGTTCACATGTGCCACATTTTTGAGATTTCGATTTCAAGGTCCTTGTATTTTGACAGCTTTTTGAATATCTTCAAAGATACATTGCAGTCAGCAGGGACTGCCATGTCAATAAGGAGGCACCGTTTTTGTTTGTGGTCTTTAATAACAATATCTGGCCGATTGGCCTTGATTGTTCTGTCAGTGTGTATTGTGTAGGCCCATAGAATTGTAACAGGTCCTATCTCCGTAACCGGGTCTGGGTGGTGTTCATACTAGTTTCTTTCAGTTTCCTTCCCTTAGAAGTTGCAGATTTTCCAGTGCAGATATTGGCACACTCTGTCATTTCGGGTTTTATATTCAGTGGGAGCCAACACCGTGCAACCTGATACAAGATGATCAATCGTTTCTGGATACTTAACACAGAATCTGCATTTTGGGCTGACACAATGTTTTAGTACATGTGCTTGATAATTTCTAGCTAGCAAGCATTAGTCTTGCGCAGCAAGGATAAAACCTTAAGTTTCCGCTTTTAACCCTGCACTACGTAGCCACTGATGGGTAGGGGTTTTGTCTACGTCAACTTGTTTGGTACGGGCAGAGTATTGGCCATGAAGCGGTTTATCTTGCCATCGCTTCTGTATCTGGTCGGTTGCATTCGTCTTTGCTGTCTTTTTTAGGTATTTTGCAGTTTCAGCCGGTGTATTGTGCTGTAGTTGCATCTCTACGCCTATTTGAAACTCCATTTTGAATTTGTTGGCTTCTTTCATTACGGAGTAAAGACGCTTACTACTTTCATGTTCCTTGACGCATACCATCATCCAGTCTTCTGTAGTTTCCAAATATCTTTGGAGGCCAATTGTTGCAGTTTTGTAGGACAGTTCTAGTTGAACTAATCCTCTGCCTCCCTCGGATCTGGGCACATACAGACGATCAACATCAGGTTTGGGATGATGCATGCGATAGCAAGTGAGAAGCTTTCTCGTTTTGGCGTCCATTCGCTTAATTTCAGCTATGGTCCAGTTAAAGACATTAAAGCTGTATTGCACCACAGGGACAGCCAATGTGTTTATGGCTGATATCCTGTTTTTTGAGTTTAGCTCAGTATTTAGTACCAGACGTACACGCCTGTAGTACTCTTTTCTTATTTATTATTATTATTATTATTATTATTATTATTAGTAGTAGTAGTAGTAGTAGTAGTAGTAGTAGTAGTAGTTTTATTATTTATTGGTGATGATGTATCTGTCACTTTTATTTTTTCAAATTTAATTTTCTCCTTTTTTGGCAAGGATATATATTTTTAAAGCATTCGTTCCGTTAGATTTAGAAAGATCTTATAAGAGACTAAATTATAAAAAAAAATATGACAAATATAAAAAAAATTGTAATTGTTACTGAAAAAAATCAATAAGATATATCAAGAATCCGAATAGTAAAGATTCTTAACAGAAGCTGCAGGCGGATAGGAAAAAGAATTGTGCGAGATAAAAAAAAAATAATGGAAAGGTAATACTCAGCGAAAGATCAGAGGAAAAACCGTGATGTAATCTGAATTGACGTCAGAGACAATAGTGAAACAATAAATTCTCCCCTCGCATTCTTTTAGCCTTTTTTTTCTTTTTTTCTCTTTGTAGTAAGTTTCGTTTAGTTTTTAATTCTTTTATGTTTTTAATCTATAGTTTAATCTCCTTTCCTTACTTTTCTATATTTTATCGTCTTCTGTCTGTGTCAGTTTTCGAAAATTTTCCATCACTCTGATCTTACCAGAATTCCTTTCTGTTTTTCAGAATTTTATCGCGATTTGATACACAGAACATTTTCGGAATATGTGTCAAGTTTGGACGAAGTTGAGGTGCACCTCCAAATGGAGTAGGTTTTCACGAGTACGTCATAAGTGATACAAAATTGAGACCATATTCCCAAACTAAATAAACCTTAGCAAATATTAAATAAGAAAACAAGGTAAAAATATTGTGAATGTATCCGTTTTCGAAAATCTTAATATAACTTGAATAATATGTAAGTGAATAATGTCCATCAGTTTCCACTTCTGATGAGTGTATGATTGATAAGGATAAGGTGTAATTCATTTTAACATGAATTTCCTTTTTTCTGCATATCTTGTACCACGCACTGTCCAAACGTTATGAAAACGTGTAGCGTCAAATGGTTAGAGGAATACTTGAAATTAGTGAAATAGTTTGGTTAATTCGTGGTGGGGAGATGTGTGAAATGTCCAGTGCAAAATGATGGAGCGCTTGATAATTTTAATAGTTTAGGAGGTATCTAGTAAAAAAAAATGGGTGAGCGTGAGACAGTTGATAAATGTTTGAGATGTGCAGACGACCATTAAAAATAATCGGTAATTCTGAGAGTTCGCTCCTGTGTCCACTGGGAAAATAAAATATTTGAAAGCTGCTTCAGCTGTCCAGTAGAAAAACTGGGAACACGCAATAATTTTAAGGGATATATGAGATATCCAGTGAAATACGAAAAAAGCTTGGCAATTTTGAATGTTTTTGGAGGTTTATGTGAAACAAAAGCGCTCTGATAAAAATGTAGTTTATATCCACTACTTAATTACGATATACAGCGTAATCTGACACAAGACCACAAGTTCAGAGCACCGAATGTAGAGCATGCTCTTATTGTTGCAAATTTTATAGGAATATCTTGCAAACCAGTATGGGCTACTGGGCTTATTCATATAATATTTTTATTTTATTTATTTATATATATTCAATATTTTTTATAACACACACATATATATATATATATATATATATATATATATATATATATATATATATATATATAGAGAGAGAGAGAGAGATAGAGTTATTAGTTATGACGTTTGTCATTATATCAAGAGGCTTGACACCAGACAAAGAATCGAACATTTTTCTTATTACCATACCACGTGTATTTCGTTTGAAAATATTGAAAATATATAAATAATGCATCTATTTGTTTCGTGTTTTTTTTGGACTGATAGTACTTTAAAAATGATTTAACCTTCTTAAGATAGCATATCCCTATAATATATATATATATATATATATATATATATATATATATATATATAGAGAGAGAGAGAGAGAGAGATAGATAGATAGATAGATAGATAGATAGATAGATATAAATAATATTAGTGGTAAATATACACAGACATATACAACATATATATATATATATATATATATATATATATATATATATATATATATATATATATATATATATATATATATATATGTATAGATGCATACATACATATATATATATATATATCTTTTAAATAAAAATTCCAAGAGGATAGAAATCCAGGTAGAACTCAATGTCCAGGACAGAGTAGTGATATAATAAAAAGGCTTAAACTCTAATATTCCATGGTCATAATTTATTCCACTGGAATCGTAAATACGATCCAATTCATCAGACCTACAAATTCAAAAAGAAGTTTCCCCCATATCTCTCTCCCCCGCCCCTTTTTCTTTTCTTTTCCTCTCCATCCCTCTTCTTCTGATCTTTAAGTTTAGATCGTCTATTGCGTGTGTATGTCACCCCAAAATGTATCCTTTCAGGTTACATCTTTAATGTATGAGACATACGACGACATTCATATTTCTCTCACTTAAACCGTCTCGAACTCACCTCTCTAAAACTTCTCTCTGTTAAGTTTTAATCTCCCACCTTCTCTCGTCTGTTACCCCTCTCTTTAGTTCAAACATTCGTCCCACACTCTCATACTAACACTCTCTCTAAATTCTACTTTTATTTCCGGAGTTGTTTTTTCAGTTTTCTTTTTGAATTTGTAGGTCTAATGAATTGGATCGTATTTACGATTCCAATGAAATAAATTATGAACATGGAATATTAGTGCTTAAGCCTTTTTTATTATATATATATATATATATATATATATATATATATATAATAAAATTTATTTCATTTGAATCGTAAATATATATATATATATATATATATATATATATATTGTGTATATTTAGGCAGCAATTTTTCATTGATGCATGTTTCATTAAATAATATACACAAGTTTTGTCTATTTATTTTAATTAAGTTCCTTTCATGTTGTGTGATAAGCTTAATCACATTATCATTGAAGGACGAAAGGAAATCACATTGACACATGTTTAAATCCAATCTATGTTTTCAGCTTACATAGACCATTATCAAAGATGACAATTACTTTTCAATATATCAACCAATACACGGAACAATAATGATAGCCTGCTAAATGCCTATAATTGATAACAAAAGCCATTGATTTATATCAACGGCTTCCCATACTTAATACTTCTTGTTTTCACTTTCGCATGGTCATGTGTGACGTCACGAGCTGCAACGCGATTTTTCCTTCCGCGTCTCGTATACACTAGTTAGTCGTTGCTTTGAAATTTTTCATGCAACAAAAACAGGGCAACCTTCATTCTAAGTTAAATAAAGCTTCCGTTAAGTCACACCTCTGTTCGTTTTCTTACCTCATTGGGTAAAATAGAGTTATCATTTTTGTCTATACCGTTAAGCTTGTTTAAAAATAATCATCCGTGTTTTTATCTTTTTTCCGTTTCCAGGACTATGATAATCTTTATTGTAATCGACTCCAAAGTAAATAATTGATATTTTCTTTACTCTTAATATTAATGTTTTGCTTGATTCTTATATTGCAAAACATCAAAAATATTGTCCCTGTATTTACTAAGATATACACAAGGTCACATCTTCGTGCAGGTATGTTTTCGGAGGTTTTGAATGTATTCCATAAAGAAACTAAACTATTTAAACATATATATTTCGAAGAAGAAATGGAAATATTTACAAGGATTAATTTTTGTTAAATTTTTCTCCGCAAGCGATCATGACTCTCTACAGCTTCCTTCACTTTATTATGTCTGAAATGTTTTATTCTTAGAATGAAAAACGGAGTGATTTCCTGTTGGGAAGTTTTGTAATTCAGCGTTTTCTTTCTCTTAGTTGCTACACAAAGTTACAAAGTTCAGTTTGTTCGTCTACAGTAGCGGCAATAATATAAGGAACGGAAACAAGAAAGACATAAATATGTATATTACTTATAAAGTAATGCATGATTAGCAATTAAATTTTTACCGAATAAAGATTAGGGTGTATTGCATAAATATTATAAAAAGTTACAAAAATTTACATACTATTTTTTTTTTTGTTTTTTTAAATAAAGATTAAATGGAACAAAGGAAATAAGCAACTGGACAAAAGTTAAGGAACGAACTTAATATTTTGCATGAACTTTTAATTTACATTGTTAAAAACTCGATGGAGCTTTTCAACAATAAGTAAATGTTCATTTATCATTAGGACTTTATTTTTAAGCAATTCTACACGCAAAACACTCTCTTTTGAAGAAAAAACTCATTATCGATAACTATCAAGAAAAAAAAGTCAATTTCATAAATTTCTGATATTGCTCATAGGTCTAAAAGTGTCGTTCATCGTGTAATTAGCAGGTATAAAACCGATAGAACGTTAGATGCAAAACCAAAAACCGGCAGACCTCCAAAAACATCGCAAAGAGAAGATTGAAGAATTGTTAGAATATCTACAAAGAAGTGGCTTTGTTCCCTTTAATCTTTATTTAAAAAAAAAAAAAAAATTTGTAAATTTTTTAACTTTTTATAATATTTATGCATTACACCCTAATCTTTATTCGGTAAAAAATTTCATTGCTAATCATGCATTACTTTTTAAGTAATATACATATTTATGTCTTTGTTGTTTCCGTTCCTTATATTATGGCCGCTACTGTATGTAAAATATTACTTGGAGTGACGAGATCAAATTAAATCTTTCCTAAGCTTATTTTCGTGAAGGAAAAAGGCAAATGAATTCACTAGAATTTGAACTCGGCTCAAAATTCTCTTATTAGTTCCGATGATCGATACGTTACGCGCATATCATAGTATAAGTCGACATGTTTAAAATAACTATTTAGAATTGATTTTTATAACATACCATCCTCTTAGGTGTGTTTAATATCAGCGAGGATTGAATCAAATACATTCCCAATGACTTCTAAAATTGTATTTCGAAGTTGGTTTTGATGTGGACGTTAAAGAATATATTTAGTTTAGTCTTGGCGTCACTTCTTTTATTAGATTGTAAATGTTCACAACTGATTAAAAAAAATTTAAAACAAAATTTTACATATTCACAAAAAAACATTTACTAGTCAAGCCCATAGTCTTCGTTGTTTTAACAAGTGTCTACTATCGTTCTACAAGCGTATTGGTGATATTTTCGTGTTTTTTTCTGGTAATAAGGTTGTGAGCAACTTTTGGATCGATTGTAAAGTGTGAGCGTTTTTAACATGTAATTTGTGCGGAACAAATAAGAAAGTGAAGTTAACAATCAGGTGAATATAATAGGTGTTGTAGGGTTTCCCATTTCAAATCTCTTTTGCAATATGCAGTCTTACGTTGTCGTGGAGAAAATGACACCTTTTCGATAATTACAGATAAGCAACAAATAAAAAAGAATTCTCTATAATTGAACTGTCTTTCTTCAGCCAACTTCCTATTTACAAATCTTAACAAATTTAATATAGGAGATAAGGAAAGTGACCATATAAGCTACAGTGTTGTTTCAAAATCAAAAACGTTAAACTGTAAGTTCGAGTTCCGTTTTTAAATACTCTGTCAGATGGAGACATTCATATGGATGTCATGTATGGCGCCATTATATAATATATAATTCTTTGTGATATTTCTCATTGTGTATAAAATCGAAAAAACGGAATAATGCCGAAAGTCCCCGTGACGAGAGAAATCATTGAGACTTAGAGATTTTTTTTTTCATTTTGTTTCCTTACAAGTGTGTGTGATTATAAAATATCCTCAACTGAAATTTAGCTTATACTGGTACCCGCCCTAGGGTATGATGACAAAATACATCCGTGTCCTGGGTAAGACGATAAACTACATCAGACACCAAGGCCTCTGATTAGGAACGTGGAAGCACCTCTTAATTGCTGGTGCTCCCAGGTTTCCCCTGACCTGGGGTGATAGCACCTTTTACCTATGGGATAATAATTAACCCCGATACTGAAGTCCAAACACTATGAATGTGTAAAAATAGGTTTTAATACAAATACATTTTTAAAAAAATTTTTGTAAAAATTATTACCAGTAATAAATTTTTAACGAAAATATTTATTACCAGCAAAACATCATTTCCAGTAATACATTTTTGAAAAAATATAACCAGAAATAATTTTTGAAAAAAATATATTACCAGTAATAAAAAAATCTTGTCTGTATTAAATAACCTATTGAGGTTGTGTTGAAACTTGACTAATGCATAGAATAATGATGCAACACAAAATGTACTTAGAACAAAATGTATTGAAACAAGAAAGTGTACACAATATTTACATATAGTTTTTTGTATATTCCTGGTAAGACCGTTCCTGGAGAATGTGTTGACTGAGTCGCAGTCGGGCAGAGTCTCTGGTTGAATCTCTTGATTCCTCCCTCTCTTCCCGATACCAACCATATTTATATGGTCGGTACTCCACTATGCAAATTAGGTGGATCCTACCACAACAGGTTGGTATGTCGTAAAACTGACCAAACTAAACTAATCTAGACTGATGCACAGCGGGAAGCAAACAAAGAATCATTAATTGACGTACAGACCAATGTCAAACTTGTCGTCACTTTTTTCTATTAGATTGTAAATGTTCGCATCTGATTAAAAAAATATTAAAACACAATTTTACATATTCAGAAAAAAACATTTATTAGTCAAGTGCATAGTCTTCGTTGTTTTAACAACGGTCTACTGTCGTTCTACAAGCCTGTTCATGACATTTTCGTGTTTTTTCTGGTAATAAGTTTGTGAGGAACTTTTGGACTGATTGTAAAGTGTGAGCGTTTTTGACATGTAACTTGTGCTATAAAGAGCGGAACAAAGAAAGGAGAAGGTAAGAATCAGGTGAATACGGTAGGTGCTGGAGGGTTTCCCATTTCAAATCTGTTCGCAACATGCAGTCTTACGTTGTCGTGGTGGAAAATGGCACCTTTTCGATTTACCAAAATTGGTCTTTTTTGTTGAACCCAAGGCTCTTCAACTGGCGAAAGGCAGTTGAGATATTGAATTTAAAACTCTTAGCAATCGCGTCTGTCCAAATCTCCGATTTCGTTTTCGCGATGACAAGCTGAGCGCTTTCATCGATGAAGGAAGTTTTGCTCGGAGCGTGATTGAACTTTTATGCTAACATCACCTTGACGGATTATGCCAAACCGCTTTTTGGCTGCCCGGGGAGCTGGAACATGATGCAAATAAATCTCCGGAATGTTTTTTCATAGTCTTAATGCTTCCCGCTTTCCGTAATTCATAGATCATCATATGCCAAAAGGCATACATCTGTGAAGAAAACGTTAATATTCAACAATGTATGACTCGCAACTAATCGATCCAAGGTTTCAAGTAAGAATGCACTATAAATCAGCACTAAAACCAATGCCAGTGTAAAGTTTCGGTCAGTTTTATATTGTCATTAATAGTCGACCACGAAATTAATCGAAGATCTGATATATTAAGTTTTGTTTAGTCTTTCATAGTGTCACTATCCTGTATCCTGTGCCACGCCCACATTTTATTCGCTTGCAGTTTGGCTGCTTGGCGTTTGTAAAAACAATACGCTAGATTTGTCTGTTCTGTCGAGTGAAAATAGCTCAGGGGTAGAAACTCCGACTGGCACCAAATCGGTTAGGTTTCAATCGGGGCTTGAGGCATTCGTTTGTCTAGTCGCACTGGGGTGCCGTGTTACCGCGAAACAGTACTGTTTTCAAATTATATATATATATATATATATATATATATATATATATATATATGCTTAAAGGATTGCACAATCTTGGAATATATGTTTCGTGGATAAAGAAATTTAATTAAAACCTTTTTTTACTTCTGATATTGTGACCCTTCCTTAACGTGCCTATCTTAATTAAATTGTCGACATTTGGGTGGAAGGAAATTAACGGTTGTTGAAAATTTGATATTAGGTGAATGGAAACCTCAAAATGCTTGACAAGATGAAAGTCTGGGATCGGTTAGATGTGGATGCTCTAAAACTTAACATCGTAATATTCATTAAAGCCATTCCTAAGATATTCATAAGGTTTGTCATTATCAGACAGCAGAAATGATTACAGACCGTTGCCAAATTCCATATTTCAGACACCATATCAACCAAACTTTTTTATTTATATGCTGTGTTCCTTCAAAGTTAGGTGATCATGGCTCTGCACATCGGTCATCTTTGTAGCTCTAAGCAACGTATAGACCTTTTATTATTACTCTTTGTCTTCGCTCTGTCATCCATACTCATAAACACATAGGGAGTACATTTGTTGTTGCAATCAACACTTCCCCCTTTTAATATTCGCCTTACGGCCATATCACGTTGAAATAGCGGTTACACTACGATCAACGTAACGTCGAGCTTAGTCAGTAACCACTTGAGGAATACCAGGTGCTGTAAGCTTGGATGTGCGGGTGGTGTAATGGATAATTTTTCAGAATTGTTAATCAGAAAGGCGGGTTCCAATTCCATTATATTCACTTAAACGAAATTAATTTTGGAAAAATATCAGGTTGGTGCATAATTATCAGGCGTTTTTTTAGATGAGTTATTTGTTAATAAAATTTGTTCTTTTGTTTACATTTTAATAAAAATATTATTTTATTTTCAGGTTATAAAAATGGGTATCGAAAATCATACGCTCTGGAATAATCACTTAAAAATGTTATTGTTGAAGTGTTATATTTCTTTTTTCATAATAAATATTGTTAAATAAAAACACTTGATAATTACGCACCAAAACAATATTAATCCACCACTATACTCTTCACCTATTCCTTAATTAGTAAGACTTGTATTACTAAACTATTATTATCTTAAAAATGAAATAAACTTGCGTAGAAAATATTTAGATTTTGATATTAAAAAAAAAAAAAAACATAGTGGTTGATATGCTGCTAAACAAAAACTAAAAGAAACCAACAAAATTTAATGTATCTGTTCCAAATTTTGCAAGCCTTTTTTTCCACTAAATATATCCCAGAAATATTAACTGTCCCTTTCGGATTTTACATATACCATTTTAGTTCTTATTTTCCATAGAGTTTATTCGTTTCGTACTTGTTCAGTTTGTAGAATCTTCCAGTCACCCTTGCTAGGAAATGCACTATTCCTGTGTGACTTTCACCATCACATTACATATTCACAGTACATAGACAAGCATTCATTGGTTAATCACCTTCAATCTAGCTTGCTGATTGGTCAGTTCCAACCAATCAAAATTCCTGTACGTGACAAATCTGTTTTCCCGTTCAATATGCTTTGAGCATACCACGTGATTCACAGCCATATATAAACAAAACACGTGTAAGCTCCCTGATGTTTTCTCTTCATTCATCTCTCGCGCGCGTCTCATTCCTTGCTGCCACGATGTAATCTTCAGAAATGCCCGTCTTAACCTTTGCAGTCAGACGTTAAAGACCATTACCAACATTCACGCAAGTACGAACTCTAAAATCTCTTCTGAAATCTTACCAACTCACAATTCCAAACATGCTAAAGAAACTTTATTCTTCTAAACTACAGTTTAATAATTACTTTCACTTTTTGAGCTCAAATACAAATATTTTCAAATTTAAGAGACACAACTCTGTCTTACCCTTTCAGTTCACATGCATGTATCTCAAATACTTAATAAATTCAATTGTTACGTTTTGAAACAATACGTCATGATTTGTCTCTAATATTTTTCTTTAATTGTTGTGGAGTAATGTTTTAGAACACCAACACTAAAAATCCTTCTGATAACTCAAAATACATTCGCCAGTCTGCAACAAGTTCATATTATCTTCATTATCTCTCTGCAGGTTTACATCACTTTCGATTCGAGTCTCTTCGTCTTCAATGAGTGAATTGCCCAGCATTCACTGTGGTATATAAGCTCTATGAATCAGCATTGTAATTATAACCTTGTTGTACGACTCATTAAGCTGATTGTATAATGGAAATCATTTGAATTTGAATGATATCTGATGGCTTCTTTGAAATCTTTTTGAAGACACATTCTTCCAGACTCTCATTATTGTCTTTATTTTGTTTATTATTTCTTTAATATTGCCGATCCGGAAATCGTCTACGTTTTCGAGCATACCTATTACGATTTTGTCTAACGATGCTGCTTTCTCTCTGTTCACGGTAGCCATTGCTTATCTTACCTCAGTGTTTAATACTTCAAGATATATGCACGCAAATACCATTGGAAAAATTATGACTTTACCTTTTCTCGCCTCTGACATGTTTTAATTAGAAGACCATCATTAATACGTACAAAACATTCGTACAATTTAAAACTAATTTCTGGCTTTAAATAACGAACAATATGTTGATACATCATAAAAAACAAATCAATTTTGCAGTCTACATTCCAAATGCACACGTTCTTGACAATTTCAATTTTCAATTTTTCCCTGTTTCTCTTGTCCTTTATATATGTACTGTATTAGATGCGATATACTTCCACAATTATCTGTCTTAAAAATAAAGTTTAATTGTTAATGCCTTTAAATTTCACTGTTCCAAAAAACACGTTTTTCTCACATATTCTGATTGATATTTTCTGGTTTCTTCTTCGGCTGTGACGGGATAGTCTAACATTAATTGCCATCTGTTTAGATCTCTGTGATGATGTATTATGATTACTTACATAATTTACATTATTCGCACTGTTATCCTCATCTTCATTCCTATACTCACAACGTTTCGGTCTCTATATATCTTAGATGAGGTATTATGATTACTTGCATTACTTACATTATTGGGACTATGAAAGTGTAAAAATAGATTTTAATACGAGAAATACTATTAAAAAATTAGTATCAGCAAGAAATATTTCAAAAAAGAAAATATTACCAGAAATAAAAATCTTGTCGTCATTAAATAACTCATTGAGGTTAGTATGCCACAAAACAAAAGAAATAAAAGTATGCATTTTTGGCGGGAAGTATTACAGTATTCTGAAAGAATTACCAGCTATAAATTAAAAAAAAAATGAAAATTTGGTCGGCATTAAATAAACTAATGTGCTTGATATGCCGTAAAGCAAAACAAAACAAAACAAACCAATCAATCAGTGTTTTAATACATTCTATCTGCTTAATTGACAAAGAATACAATTTATTGTTTGAGAGCATATATAATGGTGATAGAAATAGTTTTATTACAAAAATCCAGAACGGATCCAATAAAGCTTTTTAAAATATGGACATTGACAAATGATTGCAGGAGAATTTATTTCCGTTTAATGCAATTCTAAGACAATTCTTTTTATAACTTCTATTGAAAATACTACAGACAAACACATTTTTGAGCCATAGGCTTTTATAAATAGAACATTGACACAGAAAATTGATTAATTTATTTGATTTCAACGGCTTATCAAACTATGCATTTTATTTAAATCCGGAAATATTTTTAGAGTGTAAGATTTTTTTTGAGATAATAATGATTTTCTTGAGAATCAATGACTGGGTAGAAGAAGTACATTCATACATTTCTCAAAGGTATTTGAGAGTAAGTTAATATTTCGAACCCAGCAGGAATTAGAAATCGACTCTCCGATCAGAAATTCAAACGATGAACGATCTGGAGAGCCGTAATCTTCTCCCTGTGAAGAGAAACAGCATATAAACGAAGACATCTAGCTACTGTATCTGAAATAAGGAATCTGGAAAAGGTTCGGCATCTGCCTTATAATGTCAAACCCGATCTCTTAGGAATGATTGTAGTCAAAATTACGATGTGACCTTCATTATTTCTAGCGTTTTGATGTTTTACAGGAACCGTTGTGATGTGGCCGTAAGCCTCAGACAGAAAATATGATTTAATGCAAGATGATAACGCTGTATTTAATTTTAAAATGTCAGGGCGGAAATCAGTTAGGACTACAAGTCATCTCTCAAGCGGCATACGCTAGAGACTTCAGACAATCATTTACGCTCAGTGAATACCACCACTGAGAAAGGTTCACGGCCGTATCACGTTGAAGCTCCTGTTCTCGTACTAATACCAAAGTTAAGCAACGTCGAGCCTGGAATTAACTAAAATGGGTGATCACTGAGGAATATCAGGTGCTGTAATCATGGACGTGTCGGTGGTGTAATGGATAACGGCTCGGCATTGAAACGCGGATAAGATTCACGCGCAAATACTCTTGGGTAAGGTATGAATCCACCACTTCTCCTCCCAGCTATCGGTTAATTAGTATAAATTTCATCAAGAAATCATTATTATCTCCAAAAACATTTTATTCTCTAAGAATATATTCTGGTTTTAAATAACCCGCAAAGGTTAATAAGTCGTAAAAACTAATCAATCAAACCCACTAATTATAAGCAGTTTAGTTATGTTTTAATTTACGTCAGAGTCAGTACTTCTCCGCCGAATTTTATAACACCATATACTCATACGACATCCATCTTCTTCTTCTTCTTCTTCTTCTTCTTATTATTATTATTATTATTATTATTATTATTATTATTATTTCCTTTGGTTTCTGGCGTGTACACATCTTTCTGGTTCCCGCCCAGAGACCCAAGGTCAGAAAAAATAAATAAAAGCACATATACTTTACATAGATGAAGAATGCCGTTCGTAAGGTGTGGGCTGTACTCCTGAGAACAATTATTATTATTATTATTATTATTATTATTATTATTCCTCAAATTGTTGTTGTTATTTTTTTCGCCCGGCTTCTCGTTTTCAACCGGAGACCTTGCACAATATAGTCACCAGACAGATTGCACATTTCGCTGAATATTTCCAGGGTCAAGCAACGCAAACTCTTGAAGAGATAGGATACTGTGTTTTATGCCAATTTTCTCAAGGTTCGTTCGGGATTATTGTCCCTAAAACCCTAATGATAACTAGAACAAAAGTAGCCTAAATCTCCACGAATACACACTAGTTAGATTATTCCGCATTTACCATTGGTAGCATAACGTCCTGTATGAGCATTTGACGATTATTATTATTATTATTATTATTATTATTATTATTATTATTATTATTTCCTTGTGTTTCTGTTGTATGCAAATTTTATTCCGGGTCCCTCATATGCCACATGTTTGAGATTCCCACTTTTGTATTTTGATATTTTTTGAAGATCTTCAAAGATACATTACAGTCTGAAGGGATGACTATGTCAAAAAGAAAGCACATTCTGTTTTTGTGATCTTTCATCGCTAGTCTAGTCGATTAGATTTGATTTTGTGTATTGTCAAATCCCATGAAATTGTTACAGCTGCTACCTTTCTAACAGGGTCTGGGGATGTTCATACCAGTTTCTTTCAGTTGCCTCCCAACAAAAATTGCATATTTTTCAGGGCAGATAATGACAAGCTTTACATTCAGTGGGTGCTCACACTTTGGCAATATGTCAGTGTCTTTCATCATTACCATCGAATCAATCTTATTAAACATATCTCTGAAAATCATTAATCACCGGGATATTATAGAAAGGGAGAACTAGTAATGTTAAAACACTTACTTGCTAAATTTAATATAATTATTACCGAGAAATATGCCCGTCATACGAAGGGGAAAAATGGAGTTTGTTTTCTGCTGATATATTCAGCTCCATTGATAGTGCAGGATTGTTGTCTCATACGAAACATAAGCATAAAAACTGAACTGAAATAAAAAGTGACCAATTTTTAGTTCGCTAGTTACTTAATCAGTTAACTTTTGACCAGAGGTGTTTCGTTTGTTATACAAAACAGAAACTAAGATTCTTTCACTTAATTAATTTCTCACATTTTCCATATTTACTCGAGTACATAATATAAAAAAATGCTTAGCGATATTGACACATAGAAAACATACGGACAGTGTTATTTGTCAACAACAGATATTAGAATTAGTATTAAAACAGCTTGGTTTTTATTCAGTTGCCGACTTCTACAATTTATACACATATATAAACCATCCGAGTCGCACACATTCTCACATGTAGACGTATTCTGTTTCTTCTGTAAGAACGCAATTCATTTTATTGTAAATAATATACAGAAAATAATTGGTGTGAAGTTTTTTTTCGCAAAGAATCGTTTTAATTTATTTCTTTCAATCTGAAAGAAAAATAATACTTAAATAGTAAAAAAAATGATGTAAATTTATAGACCTGTTTTGAAGATTTGATTATTTCTTCCTTTTATCCACTCGTATTCTGCTATTCTGCTAAACACACATACACACAAACATACACACACACAAAAATCCATAAACACACACACACACACACACACACATATATATATATATATATATATATATATATATATATATATATATATATATATATTGCATATATAGTTCTCGTTTTATAAAAGAGTGCTCGATGTAATATAACACAACATATTAAATGTATGCATTAATAAATATACATAGTAACCCTCACCTGTAGCACGCATCGGAGTCTTAGACGACGCAATCTTTCAGGTGCTGTATAGAGTAAAAACATGTTCTGCAAAAATATATATATATATATATATATATATATATATATATATATAGTTGACCGATTAAATAGGTCATTGCTTGATACTTACCTCGTCCTTCCTCAATATTAAGTATTATAATAAAAAGTAATATAAAATGATTTTTAAAACTCGCCCTTCCTCTCTAAACTCGACCATGTCTCTCACACCATCCCTCACTAGCTTATATGTCAACTTATATAAGCTTAATACTTCCCGTCAAATGTGTAAATTTAATTTCATTTTCGTTTCACCTTTTGAAAGTGATGTCTAAAAATCCAGGAAAAATAAAGTCTCTGTGAAATAAATTATTACAATGGAGCCCTAAAGTTGCTTCTTTAAAATAATAATAATAATAATAATTTTCTTCAAAATAATAATATTAATAATAATAATATATATATATATATATATATATATATATATATATATATATATATAAGCTATCTTATATTTAAAAAAAAAAATAAAAATAAATTATATAAATCTCTTTGTAACGTCAAGGACGTGAACTTCAATTTACCCAGGTTAACAATTAAACCTGGAAAGCTTTGCAATTTTAAGTAAGAAGTCAACAGAACAATTCAAATGACTCCGAAAAGACCTGCAAAAAATATAATTTGAACACGCGAAGGAAGATTTTAAACTCTTCAGTAAAAAATAAAAAATTCTTAAAAGCCACAAAGTTACTGTGTGTAATGCTGGTCTCGTGAGAACATTTTCTGTTACTTGGTTTTAGGATCCATAAGAAACCACTATTATGAAAGCGAGTTCATAATAAAATACTACTTCAGTTCCTTTCACTAATTAACTACAATAATAAAACAGTAATCTCCAGATGGAACAGAATTACATTATCTGGCTTAACGAAAATTAGATATGGATGGCGTGTTCAAAGAATGTCACTGACTCAGGTAATTGAATGAAGGCAATATGATCGTGTTACGTGACTTAAATACACTTCAAGACACATAATGTGGCCATCTAACGCATTTATAAGAAGACACTTAATCATCTGCAGAATACAAGTGTGTTTCTTCCTCTTTGTAATTAGTCAGGTAAGTCGGTGGTTGTTACTTGTATGGCTGTAGATTAAACAACTTCACCTAGCGTACAATCTGCCTTTCGTTTCGTTTTGCGTTATCGGCGCGAATAAAGATAGATTACTTAACGATAACCAAAGCCAATTTAGTTGTATTTAGTCCTTACTGCGTCTTGAAAAGAAGATCATTGGTCAGAAAAAGAATCCTCGTCTGTCCCTCGATTATTACCGTATATTACATTTGGGGACATCACTGTCTCTGAATAATGAAAAAAGAAATACACACGATAAGCTTGTTTTTCTTGGTCGGAGTTGTTATGAATCAAGTGACATCTACTAAGATTGGTCTTCCTCTCTCTCCACCTCCGTTTCTCCTCCCTTTCTCAGTCTCTCCTCCCTCTCTATCTCTTAAAAAAGACGAAAAGACTAACAAGAATGATGATAACATGGCTAATTCCCAAGATTAAAAATATTTAAAAAGTTGGTTTCTGTCCCTATAGAAATGATTTCAAAATACTTCCTCCATTCTCAATTTGTAAGCGGAAGCAGACAAACGCATGCTGGGATTTTTCTTAGATTAATTGAATAGGCGGGATCTCGATTTCATCTGACTCAATCCCGATCTGTCTTTTCTTGAAATCGCCTGTCCAAACTTGTCAACCCCAATTATTAGTCTGTGAACTTTTTGGCTTCTTACTGTTAATTTGTAATGCATATGTTGTTTGTTTGCTTTAAATTAATTTTGTCTTGTTTTTTTTTTCTTTTTCTTGTAATTGTTTATTGCAAGCTCAATCAAATCTGTTTGTTGGACAATTCTGCCATTCATGTAATTTTACATTTAACCATATCTACTCACCCTCCACACACAAAAAAGAAGATAACTAAATACTCTAAACAAAAAAAAAAACATATGTTGATATTTTTATACGATATTCAGGACCAAGGAGATATTTGAATAGTTCCAATTTGCAATATGTCCGTAATTTTGTTTCAATAACTAATGTTTAATTAAAAAAAGAAAAACTTTCGGGAAAATGCAGCAGGAACAAATGGATTTCTAATAGATATACTGGTATCATTGACAAGTTTACAGGCATAAATGAAATATACGATAGTGGTGAAATACCGGAAAAAAACAAGTAGATAAATAAAACTATGATGAATGGAACACAAAGCAGAATCAGAACTGAAATACAATAGAACAAAAAAAACCCAGTATGATTTCGTCAAAGACACTGGAACAAAAATACTATATTTATACCCACAATGATATCAGAAACAGCAATACTAATGCAACTGCGTGTATATCTATATTTTATAAATTATGAAAAAGCGCTTGAGAAGCTACGTCATAAAGAACTTGTTGAACTGCTAGGTAAACTTGAGAAAGGATAATAGTATATTTTGCGAAGGATATTAGAATATTTCGAAAACTCTTGTAGACGGATAAAAAATAAATTCAGTATATAAACAAAAATCGCGTAAGACAATGATATGATTTCTCAACGGACTTATTCCAACTTTACATTGAAGTGATTCTGATAGAATTTGTATTACTACCAGGATTCATTACTGGCGACCACACTCCTGACAAAATTAGATACGCAGGTGACACAGTGTTGATGGAAGACACTGAAAGGAGATTTCGATAAATACCAGATATATTGCTTCCAATTACCAATAGATCAGTTACGACTGAGTAGTGAGTTCGATGCTCACCTGGTGCCCCATAATTTCGGCCTTGTGCCATATCTAAGCTACGGTTAGAAAATAACTAGCAGGCTTCAAAGTTGTGTACTTGTAAGCAAGCTTTTTTCGCTAGGTCAGTGTGGGTTCGATCCTCCCAAGGTGACCCATACTATCGGTCTTGTAGCACATCTAAGCTACAATTAGAAAATAAGTAGGGGACTTAAACGTGGTGTAATTCCAAGCAATCTTGTTTCAATAGGTCAGATACGACTGAGTAGAGAGTTCAATAATCATTGTGTACCCCATAATTTCGGCCTTGTGTCACATCTAAGCTACGGTCAGAAAATAACATGCAGGCTTCAAAGATGTGTAATTGTAAGCAAGCATTTTTCGCTAGGTCAGTTACAACTGAAATGTGAGTTCGATCCTCCCTAGGTGACCCATACTATTGGCCTCATCTAATCTACGATTGGAAAATCACCATAAAAGATTCGTCCTCACTTTTCACGGCCTTCTGAACAAGCAGAAATTTTGAATTAAATGGAATTAAATAGACCACGGACACTTAGAATAAGAAAGAGTGAGATAAAGAGACAGAGAGAGAAAGAGACAGAGAGAGAAAGAGAGAGAGAAAGAGAGAGAGAGAGAAAGAGAGGTTGTTGGAGATATACAGACAGTTGTGCTTTCTAGGATGCATTTTAGAGAAGATGACATTCACTTGATCTACTGAGGTAACAATGCAAAAGAAAATGGCGGACTACTTACTCAGCAAGTTGATGTAAATGTGTGACAGAACCGAGGCTGCAATGAATAACACAGAAAAACATTGCTTATCTCTTCCAACCCTGGGGATATGTTGGTATCTATGATTGTTTCTAGTCAAATGGAAGATGGCATATAAAAAAAAAAGAACTTCCTATTCATTTAAAATGTAGACTTCGTGAGAGCCTACTCAATAAAAACGCTTATTCACGATCTGGTAAAGCATTTCGAATAACAATTTTTCATTGAAACTTATAATAGCTATTCCTATTATATGTCAACTGATAATGCATCTTAGGGGCTTTATTAGTTTGTTTGGGGCTAGAATAATTAAACACAAAAACTTATAAAATAAAAAAATGAGTTGCTGGTATTAGTTTAAGGCCTTCACTATATTACGTGGAAACCAGGAATAACGACATTGTACCAGTTCTTATATTTTTTCAGATGTTTTAACGGCTTATTGTCTAAATTAAAATGACACATAATCTTCCCTGTACTTTTTATCGATATATAGCTTTAGATAAGTTTTAAAAAATATGCCTGCTCTTTCTATTTTCAAGCTTCAGCACATACATACATATGTGTGTGTGCGTTTGTGTGTGTGAAACACGCGCACGCACACACACAATAATGAAAGAAACTGTTTATATCTCTGTGATAAGGGATTACGATTACTTACATTATTTACATCCAGAAAGACATGACACGTGGAACTAGAAAACAGTGGACGAAAATAAAGGGTTCAAATCGAAATTCTAATCACCAAAACGTTGTGAATGTGGTAATGAAGATGATGATAGCAGTCCGCATAATGTAAACTAGCAGCATGGGCCGGCGTTGCCCGTGCTTGATTCAAAAATCGTACGATTCATACAGCAATCGCTATCACTTGACTTAAAAATATTTTGCCCTTCCTTGTCTTTAAAAGAGTGCCCTTGCCGTGCTGATGTTATGCATGCCCATTACTCTTGCCTATCTCACACTGCGAATTTTTTTCTAAGTTCTATACTAAGTATTAAACTTTACGAAAAAAAGAACTAAACAAATGAACACAAAACGATCAGCTTTAAAAAAAAGACTCGTAAAAAGAAAAACCGAATGAAAAAAAAGAATGTTGATAACAAATACTTTTTCACACCCAACCCATTTCTGAGGAATCAGAATCAACATTGAGTTTAAGCAAGTGAATGAGGCAATTGGAGTAAAGTGCCATGCAGATTTAAATTTTTCCCACTAGTGACGAATGCAACTATCGATTTTTTACATGCTAGCATGCTAGTTAACATTCGTGTCAGTCAGCTGTTGGCTATCACGCTGGCCAATAGAATCTTCCCGCCTATTCGTGGCAGCCAGCTGGCTCTCACTCTGGCCAGTAGAAAATGGCCGCAAACTACATGAAAACTGCCGTAGAAGCATGAAAAAACCGATTATTTCCACTATCGATGGGAGTTGGGAACTGCTAAGTCGGTCATGGCTTTCCTGATTACTTGGAGCATGTGCATGTAAATTTTGGTGTAAATCGGTCAAAGATTGTGGTCGTGCATTCGTTACACGCTTCAGAATTTTGAGACCTTCTGTTAAATTCGCATCGTTTTGGATTTATATTCAAACCCAGACATAAGCAATCCATGACTGTCAGAATGCCTGTCGTAACAATATTACAGAAAAAAAACGCATATTTATGTATCTTGTATTTCATTCTTTTTTTCACTGCCTGATAATTTTTAATAGATTAGAATCGGCCATTAGCTAAATGCATTTTTCGTTGTTTACAATATTTCGATCCGCGGCAAAATCTAAATGTTGTAAACAAGAAGATTTCACCTGCATTTGATGACAAGTTTGTATTTAAAAGTTTAAAAGAATTTCTTCTCATGTGCTATTTGTCGATCTCACTCAGTTTTGTATTTATACAGTTTGTTTGCGAATCAAATCGTTTGCCCAACACTCACCGTATACGGTTTCTATTCGTTTTCAACTTGTTTCGTTTTTCTCTATTAACAGGGATGTCTACTCAAAAACTTTCGTCCACTAAATAATCGTACTTGCAGGCAACTGTTTATCACGTGAGATAATCGTAGCGCTCTATTTGGTCAAATTTCAGTCCATTCGTCTGGATGTCTTAACAATCCAATTTTGCATGACACTCTTTTTGCAGGTGACAGACGAATGTGAATCTGTCTGATGAAGATTTCAGATTACTGCTTTCACTTCCTGTTCACTAATTATAGTATTTATAATAATAGGATTTAACGTAAGATAAAGATAAATGGCTTAAAATTACTGTTTACTCTTCATAAATAGGGGAATTCAAATTTGCATATTTCTATGACCTAAATGGTAGCGACCCATTTTTAAATCAATTCACCCTAGTAAGACGATAAAGCCACTAAGACGCAGTGAAAGAATATGAGAATACTTCAGCTCGAACAGCAAACCCAAATATTAACTAGAAAAAGGGATAAACTTCTATTCCTGTTCAAAAGGTCGGAAGGAATGTGATAGGCAAAACCTATCTGGTTTAACAACGATTTCCCAAATGGAAAAATTAAAAACATATTTGATTTCCCTCTTATTTTTTTTTTTTTTTTATATACATTCTCACTCTCTGGGTCGACATTCTATTTTTTTTAGCAACGAAATTCACTCCAAGTAAGGCAGGAGTGCCACTGGCACGCAATGGGTTACAAAGGATTGAGAACAAGAGTAAAGAGGCGAGTTTGGGGAAATGATACAGTAAGGACGGGAAACAAGACAAAGGTATCAGAAAATGTAGATTGATATGACACTTGAATATTTGAAGATTATAGTTATCAGAAAACAAGAGGAAGGGAATTTCAGACGGGATGTGCGAGAGAAGATGCTGTGAGAAGAAGAGACTGTTACATTTAACGGTTTTGAGAGTGAAAAGGGTGGGACCGAGATACCAGCCTAGTAGCTCGCTTAAATTCATGCAGTCTAGGAACCAGCGAAAAGTAGATTATCTGAAACGTTGCCGTGAAAAGACAGAAAAAGCCACGACACGACTGTGAGAAATCGACGGTAGACGAGGTTGCCAGGTCAGGATATATATTAAATGTCATTGTTTAAGATGACAAGGGTATCTAATTAAACATGTTTACCCAATATCTATAACATTTAGAGTAATATAAAATGTATTGTGCGTTAACGTATATTCTTACTTGTAGATCAAATTTCGATGCTTCATGTTCTCCTTCACCTACGAAAAGATTGTCCACCATTCACTGCCGTAGAAAAGGATTACTTCAATTATTCTTGTGGTGTCTTCTCACTAATGAGGCTAGTATGGACTCTTCCACTTACTATAAAGTAGTAAGAAAATAAGCCTCGAGAAGAAACGATGCTATAGCCTGTTCGTTACTGTCGAACTCTCTGCATTGAGAAGAGAGAACCCGGAAGAGGCTTTGCCGAAGGGCAAAAGTTTCGTCCGGGAAGATAGATAGCCCTGAACCCGTTTATGCGGGTTCTAAGGGAATGTTTTTGGCCGAGCCTACGGGCTCGGAGAACGCACGGTAAACTCGACCTTGTGTCACATACATTCGTGGGGGGGTCTGTTAAATGTTAACAGTGATATAGACTGAACGCTGGTCAACCGACACACACTCCCGTCGTCTGACACGCTTCTGTCGTATTTACTGTTTAATACCCTATTTATTTATATTTATCTACATTTCTTTTATCATTCATTGTAACAAAATAAATTCATTGAAACCAAAAACAAGTTCAGTTGACCACTGATGACAATTCCAGGACAACGTAACTATAAACAATTTTTTTTTTGTATCCTCTGCCAGCCGCAATGATGGAGAAAGAATTACCTCGAACCATCGCCAGTGAGATACGCTGCAAGAGCCACTCAGTTTCGCTAGGCTCGTCACTTAATCGAGACGCAATCGGGCCAATCCTTCGAAGCAACGCCATCGAACGAGGTCCAATAACCCCTGAAGTCTCAAACTACAACCTCTTGTTTGTTATTCCTTAATCAATTACTTGGTCATAACACTTCTCTATGTGTGATTCGTTTATATTTATATTTTTTATTCTTCCTCCTGACTATATTTTTTTTTTTCTTCTTATATATTTTATTTTCATTTTCAATTTTATTCTTCTTTGTTTTAACCTTTGTCTTCAATTTCCATTGTTTTCTTATTCCTATAATGTTCCCTATGCTTATTTTTAGCCCGGTACAAGGACAAATGGTGTCAGTCGCACAGTTAAGAAAGACCAAAGCGATCAAATACCAATATAATATTTTTCTTCAATATCATTTTTTTGCATATGTATTTATATTATTTCAAGTTTTTAACACTGTACAATTTCTTCGAAAATATAAGGTATTCTCATCACCCTTCTAGTTTAGTATAGGCATTTCTGTTGCTATAATATTAATTTTCTTAATCTTTGTTTAGGGAGTCAATGTCCAATATTCACTACCATAGTTTAGTATAATGAATTTTGGACAATATAATATTAATATTACTAATACTTTGCTTAGTTTAGTATAAGCAGTCAATGCTTGACAATATTAGTATTAAATACTTTGCATAGTTTAGTATAGGCAGTCAATGCTGGACAATATAATATTAATATTACTTAATACTTTGCTTTAGTTTAGTATAGGGCAGTAATGCTACAATATAATTTAATATTACTTAATACTTGCCTAGTTTTAGTATAGGCAGTCAATGCTGACAATATAATATTAATATTACTTAATACTTTGCATAGTTTATATAGGCAGTCAATGCTGGACAATATAATATTAATATTACTTAATACTTTGCTTAGTTTAGTATAGGCAGTCAACGCTGACAATATTAATATTAACATTGCTTAATTTAGTTTGCATAACGCTGGACAATATATAGGCAGTAATACTTTGCGGACAATATAACGATGGATAATATTACTATTATCAATACTTTGCTTAGTTTAGTATAGGCAGTCAATGCTTGACAATATAATATTAATTATTTAATACTTTTGCTTAGTTTAGTAGGGCAGTCAATGCTGGACAATATAATATTAATATTACTTAATACTTTGCTTAAGCGTATAGGCAGTCAATGCCAACAATATAATATTATTATTACTTAATACTTTGCTTAGTTTAGCATAGGCAGTCAATGCTGACAATATAATATTAATATTATATTTGCATAGTTTAGTTAGGCAGTCATTAGCTATCTTAATATTATCTTCGATTTGCATAGTTTAGTGTTACTGTCCTCCTGTTACAATATAATCCAAAATACTTAATACTTGATGTTTCCAGTTTGTAATTTAATATATTATTTTGTTTTTTTTTATTAACAACTATTTAATGCGCCTTCGTTTTCATTTGACCGTCCTTTTAGTCTATTTGATTTTTCGATTTTCCTAGTGTTATGTTTTTTTATACGATTATTTATCATATTTTGTGTTTTAGTCTATTATTTTCGACTTTCCTAGTTACATCTATACGATTCTTATGTTTTATTTCTTAACGCTGTCATCTTGAATATATTATGTTTTAGTTGTATTTAGTGGTTTTGGTACAGAGTAAGAGTAATTAGACCTCCCACTAAAAATGGAAGAATTTTTCATGAAGTTTTTACCAGTTTTGGAGGGAAGGGGGGAAATCTGGTTATTTTTTAAAAAAATCGACATTTGAGAATGACGAAAAACATTATTAAAAAACTTTCTCTTTATTATATTTTTTTTTTCTGATTAGAAACCAAACACTAACTTTTTGAAATGTTTTAGATTAATTATGGTTATTTTCGATTTAATATTCTTTTTTTTACAGTGGTTATATTGTTAATTTGTAGGCTTAACCCTTTATGTTAAAACAACATGCGCTTCAAATGTTTTTAAAATTTAATAAAAAAAAAATATTTCTTTTGCCATTTGGGTGTTGGTATTTTTAATTAAAAATATAAATAATAATAAAAAAAAATTTTAAACCTTTTTAAGGAATTGTTTTAAAACATCTCTTAAAACGATAAATTTCCCTTTCCTTGTACCCCAAGGACGTTTTTTTTCATAAAAATGCAATAAATAAATCAAACTGCCTTCTATTAATTACCTTTTTATTTGATGCAAATTTTTTTTTTCAGATCAGGAAAAATTGTGCAGCTGCCGCTTACATTTTTGTAAAAGTCAAAAAAGGGTTCAAAACAAGATTCTAGAAGAATCGGTGGAAAAAAGGGAAATCTTTATATCAATTTTACTTTTCTTTTCCCCATAAAAAACGAAAAAAAGTTTAAAAATTTTTTCTTTTTTTTATTCAAAATTTATTTTATAATTAAATTATGTATTTAAAAACCACAAACAATTTAACCCCAAGGTTAATGAGGGTTTTAAAAGACATTAATTTTAAGGAAAAAAATTTAAATTTGATTTTATTTTTTCATTAAAATGGGAGGGTTTTTGGGGGGTTAAAAGTTTGAGAATGAACCATTATTTTTTTAAACCGAAATCTATATATTGGAAATAAAACCTAAATAAAAAAAATATTTTTTAAGGGAAAAAAGCCCAAAAAGATTTTTATTTTGTATTTTCTATAAAATGAGAAATTAGGGAAATAATAAAAAATAATTAATATTTATTTTTTTAAATTTTTTTGAATTTTTTAAAAAAAACGCTTTTTTTGGGAAAAGTTATTTATAAATTTTTTTAAAAGCTTTTAAATAAAATTTCCCCATAAAAAATTTTTTAAAAAAATTTTTAATAAAAAATTTCGGGCTTTTCCTTTTTTTATATATTTAATATAATTTATTATATTTGGTATCAAAAAGCCGCAGCCCGTCAAAAAAAAATTACAGGGTTGGGGAATAACAAAAATTAAAATGAAAAAGAAAGGGAATAGATAGCTACTTGAAATTTTTTTAATTGCGAATGTGGTGAAGGGGGTTCCCGGCGAAATTGAAAATAGAACCCCCCCATGGGAAATTTTTGTAAAAATATAGCCAATTTAAATTGATATTTTTAAAATTTTATTATTTAAATTAAAATCTCTGCCATAACGAAGATTTTTATTTTATTATGGAATTAATTAACAAAAGAAAAATTTTAGGGGGCGAGTAAATGAAGAAACCGGGAGATCAATCCTAAAATACTTTGGGTTTTTTGGACTTTTCAAGGGTCCCTAAATTCGGATTGGGCATATGAAAATATTCTAAGTAAAGTAGATCTGGAGGGGGGTCATTTTTTATTTTATTAAGGCTTAAGATATAAATCCCCTTAATGAGTCGATCAACTTTTCCAACCAACCCAGGGGCCCCAACTACAACTGGAAAATTATTGAACCACTGACCACTTTAAGATTCATTTTTTAATAGTTATTTTTAAAAACCCTTTTACGGTTATTTAAAATTTTATTTTAAAGTCTTTGCATTTTTTTCCTAAAATTACACTTTTTTCCAAACCCCTTATTCCCCCGTTTTTAATTTTTTTTTAAAACGAAAATTTTTGGTGAAATATTTTTTGCTACTCTGAAAGGGAAAGGAAAAAGGAGAAAGATGCTTCCTTTTAAAGGGGAGGTTGGGTAAAATTTATTTTTAACCGTATTTTGAAATTTTTAAAAACGGGAAAAAGCTGTTGGATGTCATTTTAAATTAACCTTTAAAAATTAAATTTTATTTTTTTTTCCTGCATTTGGATCAATCGGGGGAAAATTTTTTTTTTAAAATTTTTTTGGGTATTAATTCCTGGTTTAAAATTTTTCATCTATTTAAAAGGGGGAAAATAGGGCCCAAGATAACTTTTACCATCAGCGAGTTTAGAAGACAAGCTTTAACCACAACCCCCAGAGGTTACCCTTTTTAATTTAAATAATATTTTAAGTTAAAGGAAATTGATTGCTTTGTCTGAAAAGTGGAAAAGGAGTTTTTTTAAAAACGGGTAAGGGACATGGAATGCTTTAATTTTTAAAAAAGTCAATTAGTCAAAGTATAATTACTAACGGGCGAATTTTTTTCTTTTTTTAAAGAAAAAGAAATCTTTTTTTTGGACCCCCTTTTTTGGGTTACAACCCATAGGTGGGGGAAATAGTATATTCTGTTTTTGTGATCTTTCATCGCTAGTCTAGTCGATTAGATTTGATTTTTGTGTATTGTCAAACTCCATGAAATTATTACAGCTGCTACCTTTCTAACAGGGTCTGGGGATGTTCATACAGTTTTTTTCAGTTGCCTCCCAACAAAATTGCATATTTTTCAGGGCAGATAATGACAAGCTTTTACATTCAGGTGCTCACACTTTGGCAATATGTCAGTGTCTTTTCATCATTTACCATCGAATCAATCTTATTAAACATATCTCTGAAAATCATTAATCACCGGGATATTATAGAAAGGGAGAACTAGTAATGTTAAAACACTTACTTGCTAAATTTAATATAATTATTACCGAGAAATATGCCCGTCATACGAAGGGGAAAAATGGAGTTTGTTTTCTGCTGATATATTCAGCTCCATTGATAGTGCAGGATTGTTGTCTCATACGAAACATAAGCATAAAAACTGAACTGAAATAAAAAGTGACCAATTTTTAGTTCGCTAGTTACTTAATCAGTTAACTTTTGACCAGAGGTGTTTCGTTTGTTATACAAAACAGAAACTAAGATTCTTTCACTTAATTAATTTCTCACATTTTCCATATTTACTCAGTACATAATATAAAAAATGCTTTAGCGATATTGACACATAGAAAACATACGGACAGTGTTGTTTGTCAACAACAGATATTAGAATTAGTATTAAAACAGCTTGGTTTTTTATTCAGTTGCCGACTTCTACAATTTATACACATATATAAACCATCCGAGTCGCACATTCTCACATATAGACGTATTCTGTTTCTTCTGTAAGAACGCAATTCATTTTATTATAAAATAATATACAGAAAATAATTGGTGTGAAGTTTTTTTCGCAAAGAATCGTTTTAATTTATTTACTTTCAATCTGAAAGAAAAAATAATACTAAATAATAAAAAAAAAATGATGAAATTTATAGACCTGTTTTGAAAGATTTGATTATGTCTTCCTTTTATCCCTCGTATTCTGCTATTCTGCTAAACACACATACACACAAACATACACACACAAAAAATCCATAAACACACACACACACACACACACACACACACACATATATATATATATATATATATATATATATATATATATATATATATATATATTGCATATATAGTTCTCGTTTTATAAAAGAGTGCTCGATGTAATATAACACAACATATTAAATGTATGCATTAATAAATATACATAGTAACCCTCACCTGTAGCACGCATCAGAGTCTTAGACGACGCAATCTTCAGGTGCTAGGTATAGAGTAAAACACAGTTCTGCAAAAGATATATATATATATATATATATATATATATATATATATATAGTTGACCGATTAAATAGGTCATTTGCTTGATACTTACCTCGTCCTTCCTCAATATTAAGTATTATAATAAAAGTAATATAAAAATGATTTTTAAAACTCGCCCTTCCCTCTCTAAACTCGACCATGTCTCTCACACCATCCCTCACTACCTTATATGTCAACTTATATAAGCAATACTTCCCGTCAAATGTGTAAATTTTAATTTCATTTTTCGTTTCACCTTTTGAAAGTGATGTCTAAAATCAGGGAAAATAAAAGTCTCTGGTGAAATAAATTATTACAATGGAGCCCTAAAGTGGTCTGTTTTTTCCTTAAATAATAATAATAATAATAATAATATATATATATATATATATATATATATATATAAAGCTATCTTATATTTAAAAAAATAGAAAATAAATTATATAAATCTCTTTGTAACGTCAAGGACGTGAACTTCAATTTACCCAGGTTAACAATTAAACCTGGAAAGCTTTCTACAATTTTAAGTAAGAAGTCAACAGAACAATTCAAATGACTCCGAAAAAGACCTGCAAAAATATATAATTTGAACACGCGAAGGAAAGATTTTAAACTCTTCAGTAAAAAAATAAAAAAAATTCTTAAAAAGCCACAAAGTTACTGTATTGTAATGCTGGTCTCGTGAGAACATTTTCTGTTACTTGGTTTTAGGATCCACAAAAAAACCACTATTATGAAAGCGAGTTCATAATAAAATACTACTTCAGTTCCTTTCACTAATTAACTACAATAATAAACAGTAATCTCAGATGGAACAGAATTACATTATCTGGCTTGACGAAAATTAGATATGGATGGCGTGTTCAAAAGAACAAGTCACTGACTCAGGTAATTGAATGAAGGCAATAAGTGATCGTGTTACGTGATTTAAATACACTTCAAGACACATAATGTGGCCATCTAACGCATTTATAAAGAAGACACTTAATCATCTGCAGAATACAAGTGTGTTTCTTCCTCTTTGTAATTAGTCAGGTAAGTCGTGGTGGTTGTTACTTGTATGGCTGTAGATTAAACAACTTCACCTAGCGTACAATCTGCCTTTCGTTTCGTTTTGCGTTATCGGCGCGAATAAAGATAGATTATAACGATAACCAAAGCCAATTTAGTTGTATTTAGTCCTTACTGCGTCTTGAAAAGAAGATCATTGGTCAGAAAAAAGAATCCTCGTCTGTCCCTCGATTATTACCGTATATTACATTTGGGGACATCACTGTCTCTGAATAATGAAAAAGAAATACACACGATAAGCTTGTTTTTCTTGGTCGGAGTTGTTATGAATCAAGTGACATCTACTAAGATTGGTCTTCCTCTCTCCCCTCCGTTTCTCCTCCTTTCTCAGTCTCTCCCCTCTCTATCTCTTAAAAAAAGACGAAAAAAGACGAACAAGAATGATGATAACATGGCTAATTCACAAGATTAAAATATTTAAAAAGTTGGTTTCTGTCCTATAGAAATGATTTCAAAAATACTTCCTCCATTCTCAATTTATAAGCGGAAGCAGACAAACGCATGCTGGGATTTTCTTAGATTAATTGAATAGGCGGGATCTCGATTTCATCTAACTCAATCCTGATCTGTCTTTTCGTGAAATCGCCTGTCCAAACTTGTCAACCCCAATTATTAGTCTGTGAACTTTTTTGACTTCTTACTGTTAATTGCTTTTGTTGTTTGTTTGCTTTAAATTAATTTTGCCTTTTTTTTTTTTTGTAATTGTTTATTGTAAGCTCAATCAAATCTGTTTGTTGGACAATTCTGCCATTCATGTAATTTTACATTTAACCATATCTACTCACCTTCACACACAAAAAGAAGATAACTAAATACTCTAAACAAAAACAAAACATATGTTGATATTTTTATACGATATTCAGGACCAAGGAGATATTTGAATAGTTCCAATTTGCAATATGTCCGTAATTTTTGTTTCAATAACTAATGTTTAATTAAAAAAATAGAAACTTTCTAGGGAAAAATGCAGCAGGAACAAATGTATTTCTAATAGATATACTGGTATCATTGACAAGTTTACAGGCATAAATGAAATATACGATAGTGGTGAAATACCGGAAAAAACAAGTAGATAAATAAAACTATGATGAATGGAACACAAAGCAGAATCAGAACTGAAATACAATAGAACAAAAAAAAAACCCAGTATGATTTCGTCAAAGACACTGGAACAAAGAATACTATATTTATACCCACAATGATATCAGAAATAGCAATACTAATGCAACTGCGTGTATATCTATATTTTATAAATTATGCAAAAGCGGCGAGAAGTTACGTCATAAAGAACTTGTTCAACTGCTAGGTAAACTTGAGAAAGGATAATAGTATATTTTGCAGAAGGATATTAGAATATTTCGAAAACTCCTGTGAACGGATAAAAATAAATTCAGTATAAAAACAAAAATAGCGTAAGACAATGATATGATTTCTCAACGGACTTATTCCAACTTTACATTGGAGTGATTCTGATAGAATTTGTATTACTACCAGGATTCATTATTGGCGACCACACTCCTGACAAAATTAGATATGCAGATGACACAGTGTTGATGGCAGACACTGAAAGGAGATTTCGATAAATACCAGATATATTGCTTTCAATTACCAATAGATCAGTTACATTGAGTAGTGAGTTCGATGCTCACCTGGTGCCCCATAATTTCGGCCTTGTGCCATATCTAAGTTGGCGGTTAGAAAATAACTAGCAGGCTTTAAAGTTGTGTACTTGTAAGCAAGCTTTTCGCTAGGTCAGTGTGTTCGATCCTCCCCAAGGTGACCCATACTATCGGTCTTGTAGCACATCTAAGCTACAATTAGAAAATAAGTAGGGGACTTAAACGTGGTGTAATTCCAAAGCAATTTTGTTTCAATAGGTCAGATACGACTGAGTAGAGAGTTCAATAATCATTGAGTACACCATAATTTCGGCCTTGTGCCACATCTAAACTACAGTTAGAAAATAACATGCAGGCTTCAAATGTGTAATTGTAAGCAAGCATTTTTTTTCTTAGGTCAGTTACAACTGAAATGTGAGTTCGATCCTCCCTAGGTGACCCATACTAACCAAGCCTCATCTAATCTACGATTGGAAAATCACCATAAAGATTCGTCCTCACTTTTCACGGCCTTCTGAACAAGCAGAAATTTTGAATTAAATGAATTAAATAGACCACGGACACTTAGAATAAGAAAAAGTGAGATAAAGAGACAGAGAGAAAAGAGACAGAGAGAGAAAAGAGAGAGAAAGAGAGAGAGAAAGAGAGGTTGTTGGAGATATACAGACAGTTGTACTTTCTAGGATGCATTTTAGAGAAGATGACATTCACTTGATCTACTGAGGTAACAATGCAAAAGAAAATGGCGGACTACTTACTCAGCAAGTTGATGTAAATGTGTGACAGAACCGAGGCTGCAATGAATAACAACACAGAAAAACATTGCTTATCTCTTCCAACCCTGGGGATATGTTGGTATCTATGATTGTTTCTAGTCAAATGGAAGATGGCATATAAAAAAAAGAACTTCCTATTCATTTAAAATGTAGACTTCGTGAGAGCCTACTCAATAAAAACGCTTATTCACGATCTGGTAAAGCATTTCGAATAACAATTTTTTCATTGAAACTTATAATAGCTATTCCTATTATATGTCAACTGATAATGCATCTTAGGGGGCTTTATTAGTTTGTTTGGGGCTAGAATAATTAAACACAAAACTTATAAAATAAAAAAAATGAGTTGCCGGTATTAGTTTAAGGCCTTCACTATATTACGTGAAAACCAGGAATAACGACATTGTACCAGTTCTTATATTTTTTTCAGATGTTTTAACGGCTTATTGTCTCAATTAAAATGACACATAATCTTCCTGTACTTTTTATCGATATATAGCTTTTAGATAAGTTTTAAAATATGCCTGCTCTTTCTATTTTCAAGCTTCATACATACATACATATGTGTGTTTGCGTTTTGTGTGTGAACACACGCACGCACACACACGAAAAAACTGTTTATATCTCTGTGATAAGGATTACGATTACTTACATTATTTACATCCAGAAAAAGACATGACACGTGGAACTAGAAAACAGTGGACGAATTAAAGGGTTCGAATCAAAATTCTAATCACCAAAACGTTGTGAATGTGGTAATGAAGATGATGATAGCAGTCCGCATAATGTAAACTAGCAGCATGGGCCAGCATTGCCCATGCTTGATTCAAAAATCGTACGATTCATACAGCAATCGCTATCACTTGACTTAAAATATTTTTTGCCCTTCCTTTGCCTTTAAAAGAGTGCCTTTGCCGTGCTGATGTTTTACATGCCTTACTTCTTGCCTATATCTCACACTGCGAATTTTTTCTAAGTTCTATACTAAGTATTAAATCCTTTACGAAAAAAGAACTAAACAAAATGAACACAAAACGATCAGCTTTAAAAAAGGACTCGTAAAAAGAAAAAAACCGAATGAAAAAAGAATGTTGACAACAAATACTTTCTTCACACCCAACCCATTTCTGAGGAATCAGAATCAACATTGAGTTTAAGCAAGTGAATGAGGCAATTGGAGTAAAGTGCCATGCAGATTTAAATTTTTCCCACTAGTGACGAATGCAACTATCGATTTTTTTGTATGCTAGCATGCTAGTTAACATTCGTGTCAGTCAGCTGTTGGCTATCACGCTGGCCAATAGAATCTTCCTGCCTATTCGTGGCAGCCAGCTATTGGCTCTCACTCTTGCCAGTAGAAAATGGCCGCAAACTACATGAAAATTGCCGTAGAAGCATGAAAAAACGATTATTTCCACTATCGATGGGGTTGGGAACTGCTAAGTCGGTCCTGGCTTTCCTGATTACTTGGAGCATGTGCATATAAATTTTTGGTGTAAATCGGTCAAAATTGTGGTCGTGCATTCGTTACACGCTTCAGAATTTTGAGACCCTCTGTTAAATTCGCATCGTTTTGGTTTATATTCAAAACCCAGACATAAGCAATCCATGACTGTCAGAATGCCCTGTCGTAACAATATTACAGAAAAAGCAACGCATATTTATGTATCTTGTATTTCATTCTTTTTCACTGCCCGATAATTTTTAATAGATTAGAATCAGCCATTAGGTAAATGCATTTTTCGTTGTTTACAATATTTCGATCCGCGGGCAAAATCTCAATGTTGTAAACAACAAGATTTCCCTACATTTGATGACAAGTTTGTATTTAAAAGTTTAAAAGAATTTCTCATGTGTATTTGTCAGATCTTACTCAGTTTTGTATTTATACAGTTTGTTTGCGAATCAAATCGTTTGCCCAACACTCACCGTATACGGTTTCTATTCGTTTTCAACTTGTTTCGTTTTTCTCTCTTAACAGGGATGTCTACTCAAAAACTTTCGTCCACTAAATAATCGTACTTGCAGGGAACTGTTTATCACGTGAGATAATCGTAGCGCTCTATTTGGTCAAATTTCAGTCCATTCGTCTGGATGTCTTAACAATCCAATTTTGCATGACACTCTTTTCTGCAGGTGTGACAGACGAATGTGGAATCTGTCTGGATGAAGATTTCAGATTACTGCTTGCACTTCCTGTTCACTAATTATAGTATTTATAATAATAGGATTTAACGTAAGATAAAGATAAATGGCTTAAAATTACTGTTTACTCTTCATAAATAGGGGAATTCAAATTTGCATATTTCTATGACCTAAATGGTAGCGACCCATTTTAAATCAATTCACTCCTAGTAAGACGATAAAGCCACTAAGACGCAGTGAAAGAATATGAGAATACTTCAGCTCGAACAGCAAACCCAAATATTAACTAGAAAAAAGGGATAAACTTCTATTCCTGTTCAAAAGGTCAGGAAGGAATGTGATAGGCAAACCTATCTGGTTTAACAACGATTTCCCAAATGTAAAAATTAAAACATATTTGATTTCCCTCTTATTTTTAATATACATTCTCTCACTCTCTAGTCGACATTCTATTTTTTTAAGCAATTCACTCCAAGTAAGGCAGGAGTGCCACTGGCACGCAATGGGTTATAAAGGATTGAGAACAAGAGTAAAGAGGCGAGTTTGGGGAAATGATACAGTAAAGGACGGGAAACAAGACAAAGGTATCAGAAAATGTAGATTGATATGACACTTGAATATTTGAAGATTATAGTTATCAGGGAAGCAAACAAGAGAAGGGAATTTCACAGACAGGATGTGCGAGAGAAGATGCTGTGTGAGAAGAAGAGACTATTACATTTTAACGGTTTTTTTTGAGAGTGAAAGGGTGGGACCGAGATACCAGCCTAGTAGCTCGCTTAAATTCATGCAGTCTAGGAACCAGCGAAAGTAGATTATCGGAAAAGTTGCCGTGAAAGACAGAGAAAAGCCACGACACGACTGTGAGAAATCGACGGTAGACGAGTTGCCAGGTCAGGATATATATTAAATGTCATTGTTTAAGATGACAAGGGTATCTAATTAAACATGTTTACCCAATATCTATAACATTTAGAGTAATATAAAAATGTATTGTGCGTAAACGTATTTCTTACTTCTGTAGATCAAATTTCTGATGCTTCATGTTTCCTCCTTCACCTACGAAAAGATTGTCCACCATTCACTGCCGTAGAAAAGGATTACTTCAATTACTTCTTGTGGTGTCTTCTCACTAATGAGGCTAGTATGAACTCTTCCACTTACTATAAAGTAGTGAAAATAAGCCTCGAGAAGAAACGATGCTATAGCCTGTTCGTTACTGTCGAACTCTCTGCATTGAGAAGAGGGAACCCGGAAGAGAAGCTTTGCCGAAGGGCAAAGTTTCGTCCAGGAAGATGGACAGGCCCTGAACCCGTTTATGCGGGTTCTAAGGGGAATATTTTTGGCCGAACCTACAGGCTCGAGAACGCACCTGATAAACTCGGCCTTGTGTCACATACATTCGTGGGGGTCTGTTAAATGTTAACAGTGATATAGACTGAACGCTGGTCAACCGACACACACTCCCAAGTCGTCTGACACGCTTCTGTCGTATTTACTGTTTAATACCCTATTTATTTATATTTATCTACATTTCTTTTTATCATTCATTGTAACAAAATAAATTCGTTGAAACCAAACAAGTTCAGTTGACCACTGATGACAATTCCAGGACAACGTAACTATAAACAATTTTTTGTATCCTCTGCCAGTCGCAATGATGGAGAAAATTACCTCGAACCATCGCCAGTGAGACACGCTGCAAGAAACACTCAGTTTCGCTAGGCTCGTCACTTAATCGAGACGCAATCGGGCCAATCCTTCGAAGCAACGCCATCGAACGAGGTCCAATAACCCTGAAGTCTCAAACTACAACCTCTTGTTTTGTTATTCCTTAATCAATTACTTGGTCATAACACTTCTCTATGTGTGATTCGTTTATATTTATATTTTTATTCTTCCTCCTCCTGACTATATTTTTCTTTTTCCTTCTTATATATTTTATTTTCATTTTTCAATTTTATCCTTCTTTGTTTTAACCTTTGTCTTCAATTTCCATTGTTTTCTTATTCCTTATAATGTTCCCTATGCTTATTTTAGCCCGGTACAAGGACAAATGGTGTCAATCCTTTTGATTAAGATCAAAGACCAAAGCGATATTTTCTTCAATATCATTTTCATATGTTTTATATTATTTCTTAAGTTTTAACACTGTAGAGAAGATTCGAACCAAGGTATTCTCATCACCCTTCTGTAGAACAACATTTCTGTTGCTTCAAGTATTTTCTTAATCTTTGAGGAGATTGTCCAGCATTCACTACCGTATAGGCAATGAATTTTGGACAATATAATATTAATATTACTTAATACTTTGCTTAGTTTAGTATAAGCAGTCAATGCTGGACAATATAATATTAATATTACTTAATACTTTACTTAGTTTAGTATAGGCAGTCAATGCTGGACAATATAATATTAATATTACTTAATACTTTGCTTAGTTTAGTATAGGCAGTCAATGCTGGACAATATAATATTAATATTACTTAATACTTTGCTTAGTTTAGTATAGGCAGTCAATGCTGGACAATATAATATTAATATTACTTAATACTTTGCATAGTTTAGTATAGGCAGTCAATGCTTGACAATATAATATTAATATTAATAGCTTTTACGCTTAGTTTAGTATAGGCAGTCAACGCTGGACAATATAATATTAATATTACTTAATACTTTTCCTTTTAGTATAATGGCAGTCAACGCTGGACAATATAATATTAATATTACTTAATACTTTGCTTAGTTTAGTATGAGCAGTCAACGCTGGACAATATATTAATATTACTTAATACTTTTGTGCCATAGTATAGGCAGTCAATGCTGGACAATATAATATTAATATTACTTAATACTTTGCTTAGTTTAGTATAGGCAGTCAACGCTGGACAATATAATATTAATATTACTTAATACTTTGCTTAGTTTAGTATAGGCAGTCAACGCTGGACAATATAATATTAATATTACTTAATACTTTGCTTAGTTTAGTATAGGCAGTCAACGATGGACAATACAATATTAATTATTCTTAATACTTTGCTTAGTTTAGTATAGGCAGTCAACGCTGGACAATATAATATTATATTACTTAATACTTTTCTTAGTTTAGTATAGGCAGTCAATGCTGGACAATATAATATTAATATTACTTAATACTTTGCTTTTAGTTAGTATAGGCAGTCAATGCTGGACAATATAATATTAATATTACTTAATACTTTGCTTAGTTTAGTATGGCTCATCAATGCTGGACAATATAATAAATATTACTTAATACTTTGCATAGTTTTTGTATAGGCAGTCAATGCTGGACAATATAATATTAATATTACTTAATACTTTGCATAGTTTAGTATAGGCAGTCAATGCTTGACAATATAATATTAATATTACTTAATACTTTGCTTAGTTTAGTATAGGCAGTCAATGCTGGACAATATAATATTAATATTATATTTGCTTAGTTTTGTTAGTCATCATTAGCTATCTCAATGCGCCTTCGGATTTTCAGTGGTGCCATACCGTCCTCCTGTTAAAACACTTCCCAAATATTGAATTGTCTCCAATTTGTAATTTACATGTTATGTTTTTTCTTTTATTAACAACTATTTATCATATCGTGTTGCATTTGATTTTTTTAGTCTGCATTTTCGACTTTCCTAGTTACGCTTTTATACGATTCTTGTAATTTCCTTTTATGTGTCTGTTATCGACACTGCATCATCTGAATATATTATGTTTTATTTTCTTAACGCTGTCACTGTAGACAGTTGTATTTAGTGGTTTTTCCTTTTAGCTTAAGAGTAATTAGACCTCCCACTAAAAATGGAAGAATTTTAGTCCATGATATGTTTTATTGACCTATTTGCTTCAGTAGGCAACGTTTGTGTTGTGGAGAAGCTGCTGGTTATGGTATATAAAGCTAAAAAATCGACATCTTGCAACCAATGTATCGAAATGTAATCATTATATCACAATCATGACTCTTATGGCTCTATTATTATATTTTATTTTTTCTGATTACGAAATCCAATCACTAACATTTGAACATGTTTCTAGACTGAATGTATGACGTAATATCTTTCGATGTTACTTTTATATTCTTTATTCACAGCCTGGTTATATTCAAGTCAATTTGTCAGGTCGTTAACTTGGTATGCTTAAAACATACATGTCCTTCAGAGATGCCTTTTATAACTTATTTAATAAAAAAAAACTCTTGCTAATCTCTTTTCTGCCATTAAATATGGGAGTGATTGGTATTTTCTACCTATTCGGAAACGAATACTAAATAATAATGCAAGACACAAATTAAACCTTGTTAACGAAAAAGCAACTTCGTTAACCGGAAGCATCTCGTTAACCGGAACTGCATAATTATCCTTCTCCATCTGTACCTGCCGGAATGGACAGCTTTCATTTCATCAAAGGAATGCAACAAATCAAATACAAAACTGAACCGTCGTCATATTATTGATCTGTATATTATTTTGATGTCATTTTTTTTGCCTCTTTCCAGATGCACGGAAAGAATTGTAGCAGCTGCTCGCTTACATTTTTTGTAAAACGTCATGAAAAGGAATTCTAAATATCATGTGTGTATCTTACGCAAGAATCGAGTAGGCAAAAACACGGAAGATCTGTTCAGTATGCAATTTAACTACTTTTCATACGTATCCACTTATGAGTTTTGAATGACGAAACAACAGTGATTAAGAAACTTTTTCTTTCGTTTTTTTCTCAGATGATTTATTTTATAATTAACACACTTACTCGATATTCATGAAACCCATCAAACAATTTAACCAGCTGATAGGTTGAGTGATTTGTTTGTTTAACGACATATCAATTTTTATGGGTTATTTAATACCAGAATTTAAATTTCTTGATATGTTATTCTGATTTCTCAGTTGAATACATGGTAGATGGTTGGTTGGTTGGTTAATATAGTTTAGCAGCATATCGACACCTATATATGTTATTTAATACCGAAATCTATATATTGCGAAATCAATGCCATGGCTTCAAATAAGTATATTTTTAACGGAATTGTAAGCCTTCAAATACAGATAAAATTTATTGTTGGTCATTTTGCTATAAAATGTATTGTTGATAATTAATGTTATATATATATATATATATATATATATATATATATATATATATATATATATATTTATTAAAAACGAAACATTTTAAAATAAGTATGTTTAACCCTTCTTTTTTAGATACAAGTTCTCTCTTTACCCTTCTGTTTATAATAAACAGTATTAAATAACATTTTCCCGGTAAATGTTATTTAATACTGTTTATTATAAACAAAGCATTTACTAAATATTTGTAAATTCTCATTTTTCAAGAACGTTAAAAATAAAAATGTCTTTATAAAATAAATTGTCAGATTGATTTGTCCATTTCTTAATATATATATATATATATATATATATATATATATAATCGGTATCAACAAAAGCCAGACAGCACAGTCACTAAGACAAAAGGGGGGTTACAGGGTGTGGAGGAAGTAAGACAGAAACATTAATAATGAACGAGAAGAGAAAAGAGGACAGTAGATAGCAGAATCACATTGGATTTAATTTTTTTAAGTTAGCTGGAATGTTTGTGGGTTAGGGAGATTCACAAGGCGAGAATTCCGAGAAATAGAACCTGTTAGCATAGGACTTACGGCTAAATCTATCCAGCTCAATTGTAAATTGATGAGCTCTCGCCGCCAGTCTAGTATTGCACTTAAATTGAAAAAAGTCTACGTGCCATAACGAAGATCTTGTTAATTATTATGGAATTAATTATAACAATGGAAAAGAGAAATTTTCTTACGGCGGCGAGTAAATTGAATGAAACCGAGCCGCCAGATCAAGTCCTAAAATATTGCTGATTCTTCTTTGGATCTTATCAAGGAGCTCAAGTAAATATCAGGGCATCGGAGCATATATGAAAATAGTATTCTAAGCCTGGACGAACGGTAGATCTGGAGGTGTGAGTACAATTTTTATATTTTATTAAGGCCTAAGATATCAGAGATCCCCTTAATGAGTCGATCGAACATTTTCCAACCAATCCGAGGGCTCCAACTACAACTGGAATTATTGATATCCACTTGACGATCCTCTTGAAGATCCTCGTATTTTGATAGTTATTTTTGAAAAAGTCCCATAAAATTGTTACAGGTCCTATATTTGGGTGATGTTCGTACAAGTCTCTTGCAGTTTCTTTCCGTCAAAATTACATTTTTTACAGTGCATATATTGGCCCAATCTATCATGCCATGTTTTAATTTTGAAAACTTTTCGTAAAACGATGAAATTTTGGTGAAATATGTTCCTAGCTACTCTGAAATGGTCTCGAAATGCTGACAAAATGTCGATGCTACAAGATGCTTCAGTCCTTTGAACGGGGCGAGGTTGGGTAAATTATATCGATTTTACATTTCCACTACTTCATTGACAATTCGTTTCAGTCGTGACTCATGATAGCTGTGTTAGATGTCATGTTAAATTACATCATCATTATTATTATTATTATTATTATTATTATTTCCGTGTCATTAGCCGAGGTCCTAATCGGGAGAAGTTATTAAATATATGTATTCTGTCTTTACAAATTTTAATGCGAAGTGATATTGAACTTGCTGCGTTTATAGAGATTTTTCATGCGTAGCTTAGATGTGGCACAAGGCTGAAAGTATGGGCCTCCGAGTGAGGATCGAACTCACCACTCAGTCGTAATTGTTCTAGCAAGACAAGCTTGCCAACCACTACACCGCCATGAGGTGCCTCAACTTGCTGTGTTTATATGTTCATTATGTTAATAATACTCTTCTAGTTAAATGAGACATTACAGATTGCATTTGAAATCCTGTATAAGTAAAGGGCCATTGCGAGTTTTTAAATATTACTGGCTGTAATTTTGGGATCATGGCATATGCTTCAATTATTATAGTCAATTAGTCAAACGTTATAATTACTACACGCTTGGGCGATCATTTCTCTTTTCGATACATGACTGACAAAGCACCCAATCTTTTATAGGACCCAGTCTTTGTGTTATTCAACCCATAGTTGTGGGAGAGACGATATGTATCCATGTCTTTTTCCAAAGGTATATGCGCTTAAGTGTATCTTATATTATAGATATAACAGTAGTTTAATTAAAGATGCCACATTTTGTCGGTTTTAATTTTAAAATCCTTTACTTATTTTATTATATTATTTAACACGAATTGGAGCGAATGTATAAAAATTAAACCTGTTCACACATATTCGAGCTGATTTTAAATTCTGTCGTTCGAATTATCAAAATTCTTCAAATATTTATTAAATTTTCCTCTCAGTTAAAAATATCACTTTTATATTCACGTTGTTTTATTTTCCCTGAAATAATAGATTTTTTTCTGTTCCCCATTTGAATAATTAATGTAGACATTAAACCGTATCATAATTCCCTTATTGCTTATGAAATTCTACTGAAGATCGTATCTGTGAATATCATTATAAGCTCATTCATCAATATCGTCATGGAGGTTCTGCTCTAATTTACTTTATTCAGTCTCCATCTGCAAATATAACAAAGATCATTCCGAAAATGATGTTTACTTATTAGTGACAACAGATTCTTCCCTCTAATCATTCTGTTTCTGCCTAAGTTAAAGGGATCATTTGAGCAAAAGTGTAAATAAAACGTGCCTAATGAGAAAATACGTGTGAGGCAGAGGAACTCGAATATACGGAAAGAAAATCTACCTATAGACTCTTATCGATGCTTGCTGACCGCTTACGGAAACTAAACATTAGATATGAGCACGGTTAGGTGGTACAGAATCCATTTCCGCAATGACGACAGCAGTGTTATTGGATAAACACGGCCACAATGTACCGACCCTGTTTTGGAAAAAAAAAGATATAATAAAAGAAAATATACACATTCACTTAAAAATTAAAAAAAAGGAAAAACAAATTTTGATAGTAGCTAACAGAATAGTGGAAACGCTCGCATATATATATATATATATATATATATATATATATATATATATATATTGCTGCAAATTTCATTAAATAATATAAATGTAATTGTCATCATTGATTATGGCTTATGTAAGCCGAAAGCTTAGATAGGATTAAAACATGTATCAATATGGTGATTTCCTTTCTTCTTTCAATGATAATGTGATTAAAGTTATCAGATAATATGAAACGAACTTACTTAAATTAAATAGACAAAAGTTGTCTATATTATTTAATGAAACATGCATCAATGAAAAATTGCTGCCTATATATATATATATATATATATATATATATATATATATATATATATATAGATAGATAGATAGATATATGAATAGATAGCACATTTGGACAGTTTTTACACACTTGGTTTTCAGAAAAGTAAACACTTATACGAACATAAGGAAAATTAAATAAAAAAAGCGGTACCGTGTCAGTAGTTTTTAAAGAAACTTCTATAAAAAAGAAGGATAGCTACCCAAATACACAAGCACCTATATATATATATATATATATATATATATATATATATATATATATATATATATTTATTTATTCGAAAATTATAGCATAAATATGTTATAAAACCACTACAAAAATAGCCATTTTGTTTCAAATTGAAACAAAATGTCTATTTTTGTAGTGATTTATAACATATTTATGTTATAATTTTCGAATAAATAATTATATTTGCTCTACTCTCTATTGAGCACTCTTTTAAGAATAGTAATTGTTGGTTATTGGAATTTATTCCGTATACACGAATCCTATATATATATATATATATATATATATATATATATATATATATATATATATATATATATATATATATATATATGTGTGTTTGCGTGACTCTCTCTATATATATATGTTCAGCTTTATTGGCTTTTATTGCCCTGTCTGGTTTGATCGGAAATTTTAAAAGAACAGATATATCTTCATTACATTTCACACATTTTTTGTGTTCCCACATATTTTATTCCGTGATAAGTTGTAATTGAAACATATTTCCCAGTAAATATATTGTCATATTCTATCAGAGTATGGAAGGTTTGCTGTTGGGACTGTGACCGTGGAAATGCGATTAAGTATCAATAATTACTTGAAATTGTTCAAAACTTCAGCATAGAGAGCTTGCATCATTTTTCTTGCACTACATCTATGAAGCGTTCTGTTTCAAATTTCAGGCCAGCTGTTGAAAGCCAATGATTGGCTACAGTTATGTAAACGTCATTGCCATTCATCTTTTCCGGAGATTTTCAAGCATGTAGACTTTTCTTTAAGAGCCGGGTTGTTTTTTAGACTTTTTAAATTTTTCCTTTTAGTTTCCGATTTTTTAACTTCCTTCGTCGGCTGTCTACTTCCGTTGTGGTCTCGCCTGAATTCATTTCGCTTGCTTATTCCGCACCTTCATTTAAAAGAAATGAAAAAAGTTTTGGTCATTTCGATTCAAAGTGCAAGATTTAGATTCCAGGCATTGGTCCAGTTCACTAGCCCCAAGGACAATTCTAATTGACCTAGTCCTCTATTGCCATGCTCACTTGAGGTTACAATCTGCTTATATCTGTCTACGCATAATGCATGTGTTTTTATTGTTAATAATCTTCGTATATTACCATCTATTTTCGGATATCATTTATTGCCCAATATATATTCGTATTGCTGATGTACTGCCTACTTCTATTCTATTGCGTGAACGTCACTTTTTAAGATAAGCCTCATCTTATGTCTACACTTTCCTGATCGTTTCTCTCATTAACGAATGTTTTATACTATCGCCTTCATATATACAGTGTGTCCATAAAGTTCGTGTGCACTTTAAAGTTATAAATTATTTAAATTTCACACGAACTCTATGGACACGCTGTATTGTCATTTTCTGTAGGTTCAAGCTCTTTCATTACGTGACGTTATCAAATAAGAAAATTTGTCCATATGCATATCATGTTAGCCAATATAATAATCTCAAACTTCATTTTTATGTAATCACAGATCATTTCTTAGCTTTCTGAGTAGGTCTTCCTGGTGATAGTGATATTACTAAGCGTTTGCGTAGATGTGTCACAAGATAGAAACTATGTGGTACCCAATGAGAATCGAAGTTACAATACTGTTGTAAGTGATCTAGAGAGACAAGTTCGATAGCCATTACACCACGTCGAAGTGTCCAGTTAGTGTTTGTTTGTCATCCTTGGCAAAGAGCTTCACATCACCCGTATAAAATAAATAGCTTTCCGTTCTGCTGTTGACTTTGTAGCCACGTTCTGTTTTGTTGAGTGCTATGCGCAAAAGGAATTAATACGATGCAGAAATAGACAAGGAAGACTGAATCTCATTGGAATATGCCTCAATTTATACGGACCCCACCAGTTTCAATTTTTCTATTTTCGGTGTTTAGATTAAAAAAAAAATCTTGTTTCATGAACCCATGAGAAAGAAAATATGCATTATTTTTTAGTTCCTTTGATTTCTGGTGTGTACACATTTCTTTCCGGGTCCAGTCCAGAAGCTTAAAGTCAGAAAAGGCATCATGATATTTTTCTCTGGGCAATAAAAAACAAAAAAAAACCAAAAATCAAGACATATTTTACATAGATAAACCCCATCGTAACAAAGATAAAGTTTTTTGCTATTATTATTATTATTATTATTTCTTTTGGTTTCTGGTGTGTACTCATTTCTTTTTGGGTCCCGCCTATCGACCTAATGTCAGAAATGGCATCATGACATTTTCCACTCAGCAATTACAAAAAAAGATAAATAAAATGACAAAAAAATAAAAGTAAAAATATTTTACATAGATAAAGCCCCTTCTAACTTGTGGACCTCACAATTTTTTTTTTAATATTTTAAGGCATGAGCTACCGGACATCCCTTCAATGAATTTACTGGAATATTTTCCAGCCAATCAAAAAGATTTATTGATGTTCCCATGTGCCACATTTTTTAGATTTCGATTTCAAAGTCCTTATATTTTGATAGATTTTTGAAGATCTTCAAAGATACATTGCAGTCTGCAGGGACTGCCATATCAATAAGGAGCCATTTTTTTTGTTTGTTTTCGGTCTGAGATAACAATGTATGTGCGATTAGCTTTGATTTTTCTCTCTGTGTGTTTTGTGTAGTCATAAAATTGTTACAGTTCCGATTATTATTATTATTATTATTATTATTATTATTATTTTATTTGATTCATGTTGTGTACTCATTTCTTTTCAGACCACAACCCATTTCCTTACACGAGTAATTCTTCACTGAATATTTATGGAAAAAATAATTAAAAAAATAAAATAACCTATCAGTACAAATATTTTACATAGATAAATCACTTCGTAAGGAATCAGATGTACTTGTGATTGCAATCTTTTGAATTTCCTTTATTGAATCTACAAAAATATTTTCAAATCAAATCTAGAGCCCCAACCACAAGTGGAATTACTTTAAAGTTTTTATGTACCATGTTCTGTTTTTAGATTCCCCCTTCTAAATCCTTGTATTTTGATAGTTTTTGACGATCTTCAAAGCTCCTCTATTAGTAGTAGTAGTAGTAGTAGTAGTAGTAGTAGTAGTAGTTTAGTACTAGTAGTAGAATTACTAGTAGTAGTAGTAGTAGAAACAGTAGTCGTAGTAGAATTTATGTTTTATCTGACTTTGTCTTTTGGTATAATCTTTTATGAAGTCTATTTCTCCGTAGACATGACGTAAAGGATTACATTTTTGTAATGAGTTTGTTGGGCATATAAAATTAAGAGATGTTTTCTGAGCGGTGCGCATCAGCAAAGCCAATTGTATCTTACATAGTGAAAGGTTCTCTCGAATTCTCTTAATGTAGGTATCAGTAATATATTTAATCGTTCTTAGTACTCTTTTTATTATTGGAATTGTGATTATGATTAAACAACGGACAAGTTAGATAAACCATCATGCATTTGACATGCTTGGTTATTTAATATTAGCTTCACGATCCTTTTTCTCATTGCTTGCGTTGATGCCACGTGCTCGTTTTTGTGGCATTCGCATACAGGCATTTTGTCAGAATTCTTGTAGTGTTTCTGTATAAATTGCGTTGTGTCCATGTCTGTCTACTTCCTGAAAAGTATACTGCGTGAATCGTGAAATATGTCAAGATTTATAAAGATTTTTTTGCTACTTTTGCCTTATTTAATTTAGAAACAAGCTGAAGATTATGTGTGTCTTCACTAGACTTATTTAACCTTTACGCTAAGGCCTTCCTGTATATCATTCTTCCTTCAACTTACGTTTAAGAATTGCATGCAAGTATAAAAATTTAAAAGAAATACAACCATTTCTACAAACGTTGCATGTCTTGAGAAAAACAGTTTCACTATTTGTTATGGTCCAGGTTAGGTCCAAAGAAAGAACAACACGAACACAAGAGTAGAAATAAAGAAGGTATATTACACGAAATAATAATACAAGATGTGGAAGGTGTTAGTATGACTGTCAGTCTGGTTTGGAGTGAACTACTATCGGCTCGACTCGATTCGATATTTACTTGCCCCCCACCACGAGCAAAAGATGTGGCACAAGGCCGAGTTTTACGTGGGTTTTCCGGCCAAAAAATGCCCATAGAAACTGTAAAAACAGAATCGGGTTGGTCAACCTCCCCGAACGAGGCTCTACACTTTGGCGGACCCTTGTCCGGGTTCCTCTCTGTTCAGAGGCAGAGAGTTCGACCATCAAGCCGAAACGGCTTGTCTCGATTCGTTATCTAGCCACCCACCCCCACGAGTGTTGCATGTGGCACAAGGCCGAGTTTAACGTGGGTTTTCATTGCCCGTAGGCTCGGCCAAAAAATGCCCGTGGAACCCGTATAAACGGGATCGGGTTGGTCAAACGCCCCGAACAAGATTCTGCCCTTCGGCGGAGCCTCGTCCGAGTTCCTTTCTGCTCAGAGGCAGAGAGTTCGACCGTCAAGCCGAGAAGGTCGGCTTGATTCGGTATCTAGCCACCCCACCACGAGGGTTGCATGTGGTACAAGGCCGAGTTTAACGTGTGTTTCCAAAAGAAGCTCGGCTCGATTCGTCCCTCTTTCTTGAGAGCCGTAGTATACGTAGTGTTAGGAAGAGTTCATTCTGTAGTTATAGGTAAGGACCCATGACACTATTGAATCTCAACCAGCGTGAAAGGGGGAGTAACACGATACGGTTCGCGCTCATCTTGAAATTTCCCGTTAGTTGATTAGTTAAAAGTCAGTTATGTGTCATGCGTGTTACACGTTAAAGCAGTCATGTCTCTTTCGATACATGACTGACGAGGCAGATTTATTCCACCATTTTTCGTAGATTTTTTTCCCGCATTTTTCTGCGGTAGACCAGTTCGCATCCAAGTCTATAGAACCCGGCCTGTCTTGGGATGGGGAAGAAAAGGATCCATACCTTTCCCAAGGGTTATCATCACATCAGTGAATGTAATGGATATGACTGGAATTCGAACTCGACTCTCCAATTCCTCAATCCGAGCCGCTATCCATTACAACGAATTGCCTCAGTGATTAGTTAATAATATAACATAAACAGATTTGTCTGTCTTTGTAGGACACTTGTAATTTGCATAATATCTATCCTGATATGTTTTAAGGGCCGAAAGGTCGGTGGATTCTGGATATTTTTTCAGTATTTACGCATTAAGATGTACATCGAAATTACTGTTGTGTGTGGTAAATAGTTTAGCAAGCTGTATTGTCATATTGTTGTGTCAGGCATCATAGTTGTGACTATTAAAATATTTGTTTACTTTTTTCCTTTGTGCAACCTACAATCATAAAATTATTGGCACACTGAGCGGCGAATATTAAATAGAAATCAGCACAATTTACACCCTTTGAAGAAATCGGAATATTTTGCTTTCATTTTGTAATGGAAATGACTTGACACATGTTTTGTAAACAAACAGTGTTTTATGAGTGTTTTCTGGTATACAACGATCTGAAACTCTAATAGAATTTTGATTATTGCTATTGTTTTGATTATTATTATTATTATTATTATTATTATTATTATTATTATTATTTCAATTTATTTGATTTCTGGTGTGTACTCCAGATCCCGATCAAAGACCTAAGTTCAGAAATGGCACCATGTTATTTTCCACACACACACACACACACACACACACACACACAAATCCCAAAAAACAAAAAAAAACGAAAAAACAAAACGAAAAAACACATAGATAAAGCCCTTCGTATGGTGTGGGCTGTACTTGTGAGAACAATTTTTCTTGTATTTCTTTAAGGCATGGGCTACCAGGAATCCCTTCAATGAGTCTATTGGAACCTTTTCCAATCAATCCTAGGGCTCCACTCACAACAGGTTTTATAGATGTTCTCATGTGCCACATTTTTGAGATTCAGATTTCAAGTCCCTTGTATTTTGATTGCTTTTTGATGATCTTCAAAGATAGTCTGCACGGACTACCATATCAATAAGGAGGAATTTATTATTATTATTATTATTATTATTATTATTATTATTTCCTTTGACTTCTGGTGCATACACATTTCGTTCCGGGTCCCGCCCAGAGACCTAAGTTTAGAAATGGCATGATGACATTTTCCACTGACAAAAAAAAAAAAAAAAAAAAAAATGGAAAGATATTTTACATAGAAAAGCCCATTGTAAGGTGTGTTCTGTTTTCGTGAGAACAACTTTTTGTATTTCTTTAAGGCATGAGCTTCCAGGAATTCCTTCACTTAGTCTGCTGGAATCTTTTCCAATCAATCCTAGGTCTCCACCCACAACAGGGATTGCTGATGTTCTCAAGTGCCACATTTTTGAAATTCCGATTTCAAGGCCCTTCTATTTTGATAGCTTTTTGAATAACTTCAAAGATACATTTCAGTCCGCAGTGACTCCATATCAATCAGGAGGCACTTTTTTTTATTTGCGGTCTCTAATAACAATGCCTGGGCGGTTGGTTTTGATTGTTCTTTAGTATTATTATTATTATTATTATTATTATTATTATTATTATTTCACTGACAACAAGATGATCAAATTTCAATTTTAAATCGTTCGTGTATTTAAAATATTACATTTTTTTAGAAAATATATTCAATTTAAATGCAGATGTCATCATAAAATTGACATCAGAGGAACACATTCTTTCTCTGTTAAACTATGGTTTACCCTCTGGACATAGAGGCCAATTTCAATTTCATTAAAATTTTGCGTGTGTGTATATTTACTTGTGCGCACTCATATCCCGTGACAGACTGAAAAATATTTCTGAAATATAACATATTTAAAATAATCTACTTATTAAATGAAAAATTTCCGAAAAGTCAATAATTTTTTTTTAATTATCTATTTGTTGTTTTGTGGTTTAAAATATTAAGAGTTTTTTTTCGCTGCCCAATTAATCAACTGATTTATCGGCTCATTTTCGTTTTGCCATTTTTACCTGACGTCAGTTCTTTTTAAACTTTAACCTACATTCTCTTTATCGTCAGGAGAAATAATAAACTGGACCTCTATTTCTTGTCACCCGTTTGCATTCAAGTTCTAAGTACTAATAAATACATATGAATACATTTGTATTGATATATGATACGTATGGACATATTAATATAGACAGAGATGAATAGACTGGTATCAGTAGATGAAAAGTATGTGAAATAATTGTCGATAACATACTAAACTCTCACTGAAGATATGAGAAATAAAGGCCGATTATTTTCTTGTTTTTTTTTTTTTAGCTTTAAGATTTTATTCCTCACTCCAGCTTAGGGGTTGTTCAGACTGAGTGATAGATAAATGTATTATGTAAATTCAAATTTTGTCTACGTGTGTGTGTGTATGCGCGCTTCCGTATATATTTCATAGTAAAAGCACATGTGAGTCAAACATTAATAAAACAAATATGCATTATGTACACACATGCCAAGTCACAGAAAAACAGTGTGTGATGCATATGCATTATTATTGTTTTTATTCCCTTTGATTTCTGGCATGTACACATTTCTTTCCGTGTCCAGCCCAGAGACCTAAGTTAGAAATGGCATCATGACATTTTCCACTGACAAATATATATACATATATATATATGTTAAGAAATGGACAAGGCCCGACAATTTATTTATTAAAGACATTTTTATGTTTAACGTTGTTATTTATAGATACAAGTATTTAAGCAAATGCTCTGTTTATGATAAACAGTATTAAATAACATTTACAGGCCTGAATGTCCGAGAATGTCCGCCGGTAAATGTTATTTAATACTGTTTATCATAAACAGAGCATTTGCTTAAATACTTGTATCTATAAATAACAACGTTAAATATAAAAATGTCTTTTAATATATATATATATATATATATATATATATATATATATATATATATATATATATGCTCGTATAAATTTTAATCATTTCTTCACAAGGAAGGCGATAAACTCCACTAAATTTCAAGATGTTACTGAGATTATTTGGTCATGATTAAATGTAATTGACAAATATAAAAATAAACAAAGATATTAGTTCTAAAAAATGCTAAAAGTAAAAATACGAAAACAATTAGACTTTCATAAGATAATAAAATAACAGAAATTTAAAGCGACAAACAAATTTATGAAAATTGTAAGCTTCTCTGCAGTAAAGTATATCGTAGACAATTGCTGTAATATAACTGTCAAAGAACGAATATTTTCTATGAAAATTTCTCGGACATTCAGGCCGGTAAATGCTATTTAATACTGTTTATCATAAACAGAGCATTTGCATCTATGAAATAACAACGTTAAACATAAAAATGTCTTTAATAATTATTATTAATGATACAGGATAAGACCATTTATGAAATGTTACTGAAATATTAACGATATCATTGGATCATCTGTTTTTTTTGTTTGTTTGTTATGATAATTGTTCTTATAAAACTTCCTACTTTGTACCTAGACTTTATGAATTTAAATGGTCGTATAAATTTACTGTTGAAATGGCCAGATATAACCTTAAGTTCTATCTTAACAGTTTCTTCTATCCGACTTTGCGTTCAAGGAACCATCTTCCAGCGTCTTCCTTCCCAGTCAAATGTAATCTTCAAATATTTAAACCGATCGTTTGTCTTCTTGTTCATTTAATGTCCTCCCTCTTTAATAGTGTTATTTTTTCCATTATTTACATTATTTAGACTATTGTCCACATCTTTGTCGCCATATTTATTACAACGTTTCGGCCGTTGTACGTTCCGGCCTTCTTCAGGTGGTTGGAATGTCGAAATGAACCCTTTATTTCGCTCACCGGGGTAGACTGTTCTAGTTCAACGTGCCATGTTTAATCACCTGTTAAATTCGCTCTGAAAGCTCTCCACTGCCATAACCTGTCACTGGTTCTAACCAATGCCTTTATCCACTGTGCCATGTGTCCTTGAGGACATCTGTGTATGAATTTCTGGGTATTATAAACCTAATGTCTTCAGCAACCATTTTTACCAGTGCTCATATTGCAATTTTTGCTGTTATCACTGCATGTTTTTGCCAGAGCTCATATTGCAACTTTTGTTGTTATTATCGCTTTTCTCTGGCACTCCTTATTACTGGTTACCATATTGTATTCATTGTTATTTTTTCGTATGTTCCCTAACACTCTCTAACCCCCATGCGTCTTAGTGGTTTTATTTCCTTTCTTACGGTGAAATGATTAAAAAATTCAACGAATAAAAGCAAATGCAATTTCTTAACTTTCCCCCTTCTAACTGTCCACGAAATACAAATGATGGTGAATAAAAAAAAAAAAAGAAACTATAGAAAAACAAAAGAACTACAGATGGAAGATAAAGAAGCATTATCAATTAGAAACTTAAGCTGACCCCATAAAATATGTCGACGTTAGAACTAAGCAATAAACAAGACGTTTAACAACTTTTTTCAATATTCAACATGCTCGGGGCAGCCTCAACTCTGTTTCCGATATCAAATCTATTTTTATTGCAATTGTTGTTGCATATTTACTTCTTTTCGTTTGAAACATTACCCATTTTTGTTGCAGTGATATTTTCCTGGAGAAAATACAGGTTTGGATTTTAGGGTGGGGGTATTCGATTGCATTCCAAGATTCTCATTGCATGTATTGGTCACTTCCGGCTGAAGGGATTGGGACAAAGATTTCCAGTCTCTCCTTATAAAATCAATCAATGTCAACTTCAGATGACCAATACAAACATCGATGTAACCCTTTGGCTGTCAAATATTTGGGCAAAGAGGTTTCTGAGTACATCTGTCAAAATCATGTTAGAGAAGGAAAACAGATAGAAGAGGAAGAGAGTCTGATGAAGCGAAAGAAAAGAGGAAAACGGGATGTTATGATGGTGAAAGAAAAAGAAAGAACTCACTGAAAGAAGTGAAGAGAGCGTAAGATTGAAAGCGCCGAGAAAAATAGTGACATGCCAGGGAATGTTGGGTAAGGACATAGGAAAGATAAAATAATGAAGATTTCTGAAATAGAATGTGTGGAGAAACAAAATTGAATATAAAATGGTGTATGGAGGAAAGGAGATGGGTGATGCCGAAGGCGGAAAAAAAAAATGAGGATAAAAAGATAAGGACTGCAAACATTCAAGAGAAAGCATATTGAAATTTTAATGATTTTTGTTCAAGGTGAAGAAACGTTAAAACCAACTGGAGATGTAAGGAACACATGGGGACCGAAAATTTGGATGAAAGTTTAAGAAGAATAAAGATAAAACCTGACGAAAGAAAGAACGAAAAAGAAAACGAAAAAATAATTCAATAAACAAAGAAACTTAAAAGAAAGTAAAGAGAAAGTAATATCTTTTTTAATCAATTCATCCAAAATAATTTGATAATGACATTATGAAAAAAATTGCTATAGGAGTGAAAGATAATGAAAAAAATTAGAATAGACCAGAAATCCAACCATAATCAGGAAAAGAAAGGATAAATCTCTAATGCTGTTCAAACGAGCGGGATGGAGTATGAACCGGACGATATACATATAATAGAAAAGAAAGCTCAAAGGAAAAAAAATGTTGGGCGTAGAATGAAAGAAATGTAAATCAGAAGAGAAGCTAGAAGAAAAAAAAAGGTTGTAAGAAACACCAAGTTAGAATTTCGCTAAGAAAAGGAAAGAATTCAAATATGAAATAATAAAAATTCAGTAAAAACATTAAAACAAGTAGAAAGAAGAACATAGAAAAAGCCAAAGCAGGTTTTATTTAACAAACATTAGCAAAAGATATAAAAACGGCTAAAAAGTTTGATTGCTACAAATACAAAAAAGACAAACAAAAAAATGAACGAATAAAAAAATCAAAATTACATTAATCATTTAAGTCTATATGTCAAGTTGATTATTCAAATACAACAATGACAGAGAAAAACGTAATAAAACTGATTATTATTATTATTATTATTATTATTATTATTATTCTGTTGTTGTTGTTGTGGCGTGAGACATTGTCCGTTGCTTCTATACGTGTATTAAATTTCGTCTTTCCTAAGCTTACACATGTGTATTTGCCTTGTGGACTGCAACAAATAAGTCATCCTTACAAGATTCACCGAGTCAGAGTGATTTATAAGCTCAGCGGTGAAATTGGCTCAAAAGAAATTACATTTTTGAAATGGTGTCTGTCGCTGTCAGAGACCATATTTGCTTTTACATAAATACAAACATACGCATATGTAGATGTTGCGTAAATAATTCCGTCTATATATATATATATATATATATATATATATATATATATATATATATATATATATATATCCGTTCATTGATGTGTATATTCGAAATTTCGATTTGTATATATAAATGTGGAAGTATATGATGATAATGTTTATCGATGTTCTCGATAAACACGAAGCAAAATGGACAATGGGACGAATTGAACCGGACGCAGTAAACATGAACAGATAAGTAGAGAATCATATAGATTTCAACAGTGTCAGATAGATAGAGAGATAGATATACAGACAGACAGATAGATAGAGAGAAGACACATATATATATATATATATATATATATATATATATATATATATATATATATATATATATATATATAGACATATATATATATATATATATATATATATATATATATATATATATATATATATATATATATATATATATATATATATATATATAGAGATATAGATAGATAGATAGATAGATAGATAGATAGATAGATAGATAGATAGATAGATAGATAGATGAAAAACTGTGGTGAATGAATTATATAGAGTCTCAGATGTAGGGACAGAAAAACATACATACATATGGAGAGAGATAATAATGAGCAAACTGTTATATATATATATATATATATATATATATATATATATATATATATATATATGTACACACATATATATAACTTAGTGTGAGTAAATATATACATACTTACATATATATATATATATATATATATAGATAGATAGATAGATAGATAGATATGAACAGAGGCAACAAATTGATGTGTATATATATAGCCAACTATTCCTTCATTTTTGCAATTTTATAATTTTATTCTATATATATATATATATATATATATATATTCATATATTCATATACATATATATGTCTATATATATGCATATATATATATATACATGTAAATATATATATATATATATATGTGTGTGTGTGTACGCCTGTGCATGTGTCTTTGTGGGTTAGTGTATAGGCGTACTCGTGCTCGTGTAGGTCAAGGTTGGACTTGTTTACGCGTGTTTATACTGCGTTGCTATGTTATTTCCGGATTTCTTTTGCTGTCGTTATTATTTCTAAAAACGGATTTATCTGATAGTTATGCAACTGTCATCATCAATTTCTTCCAAAGTCGAGGCAAAAACAGAGATTGTTTTCGTGACGGAATAATGATTGTCGCATTCACAGTATAAGGAGAGACGATGATCTGAAATCAAGACGATGTTTAAAATAGAGCATGTAAAAATTTTCAGCCACATAAAAGAAAACAACATTAAACTTATAGTTATGTGAGTCAATGTTGAATAAAATAGACATTCAGTTACCGTTGCCAAATATATTAAGATTATAATAAGAACCTCATTCACAACAACTACAGCCTAAAATAAACCCTAGATAAAGTAATACATTTTCTGCAAGATCAAATTTATAAAATTGCAATGTCTTTATCGTCTGTATAATAAATGCATATGCCAGTGTTTAATTGTGTCAGACTTTTTCAACTTCAATGGACACAACTCTCAGACATCCAATAACTCATTTCAAATAATAATGAAAAAAAACTATCTGTTCTCAAATTACAATGTTTCGAAATAAAATTGTCCGTATTTTCAACTTGACTCCTATAGGCTGTAACCAACCATGTTATACCAGTTTGGAATCAGGCCGACTCCGTGAGCAAATTAAACACATTCAGGGCCGTATCCGGACAAGCGATACTGAAATTTAATTACTGCCATTGCTTTCGACGATTTTTACGTGATTTTTTCTGCGACGAATTTTTTGTACGATAACTATTTTTATTATTTGGAAATAATTCCACCGCGAGGAAAGTTGGCTCTCTGTGCCGCGCCAGGAAATTTTTCTCCCCTGAATCGATACTTCAAATATACAAAACAACCATTCGCCCTGCATGGAGTGTGCTGCCATATAGGCTGGAGCACCTTCTGCTTACCTCGGGTTCTTGACAAGATCCAGAGACGGATATGTAATCTAATTGGCCCTGATCTAGCGTCTTGTCTGCAGTCACTCTCTCTCACAGACGCGCCGTCGCCTCTGTCTTTCTACAAATACTTCATGGTAACTGCTCTGATGAGCTGCTCTCTGGTTCCCAGACTCCATGAATTCAAGCGCCCTACGACGCTGGCATCCTGCCTCACCTCTACACCGTAGAAACCTTCAAATGTAGCCGTCTCTTCTACTCCAATAGCTTCATACCTTGCACCTCTCGCCAATGGAACACCCTCCCCAATTACTGTTTCCCTGAAAGCTATAATCTCCAACTATTCAAATGTAATGTCAATCGACATCTCCAATTACCTTGATCTACCCACTATCCTTCTCCTCTTCCTTTCTCCTATCACACTTATCTGCTTTCGCTCCAAATCTTCCGCAACCCCCTGCATTCTAGTGGCTTCACGCCTTGCTTGAAACACAATGCTTAAAAAAAAAAAAAATTGAAATTTATTGAAAAATCCAGCGATAGTCACCCATAGAATAAAAATAATTGATTGTACAGAAATTAAGGACCTACGTACATCAAATTGACTTTAAATATACTGGCGGCAGATGAAGTAACGTTGAACCTTTAAAAGCTTAGCTTCAAAATATAAATACAATCCTTAAATGCATCAATCATTTTTTGAGTTCTGTAGTTTATTGTTGTCTATCTCATCTACTACTCCCTACATATTTTCATGAAGGCCTAATCAAGATACCTCCGCAGTGTCTAGATTAAATGTCGCCCGATAGGAAGGCTTTTATGCTAGTTGCGTAATATATCTATTTAATTAATCTTTCTTTTTAAACCACTTCACCCCAGGCAAGGCGATAATGCTACAAAATAATTGAAAGAAAATGATGAAGACTTTAAAAGAAATGAATCCTAAACAAGGGATAAGCTTTTACCCCTGTTCGAAACCGGGAAAAATGTGAACCGGAAAATATCCCATTGATTTTCTATTGGAAATATCCCTGTGATTTATCTCCTATTTAATAACACCTTAATGATGTAATATATATATATATATATATATATATATATATATATATATATATATATATATATATATATATATATATATATATATATATACATCATTACATCATTATATATATATATATATATATATATATATATATATATATATATATATATATATAACTTAAATGAAAACAGACCACTTTAAGGTTCCATGTAATAAATTATTTCACCACAGCCCTTTTAAAGGACTGCGGATCATCAGACTTTACTTCCAAACAAAAACTGAAAAGAAAATTTACACATTTTTGACGGGCCGTATTAAACATATGTAAAAGAACGAAGAGAGGAAGTAATGGTGGGAGGAGAGAGAGAAGACATGAGTGAGTTAGCAGACATTGACACATTTAAATGGTTAACTTAACTTTATTTAATTTATTTGCTCTGGATCTACATTGAGCTCTCTGGATGTTATCCTCCTTAGGTTTACCCATACGGATTACCTAGTTTTTCATAAACTCTCTCTCTCTTTCTCTCTCTCTCTCTCTCTCTCTGTGTGTGTATATATTTATATAATTTATTCGAAAGTCATAACATAAGTATGTTATAAAATAACTACAAAAATAGACATTATGTTTCAACACTTCTGATGTCTTATGAAGTGATGGTGTTAAAATAAAATGGTTATTTTTGTAGTGATTTCTTCACATATTTATGTTATAATTTTCGAATAAATTATATTTGCTCTACTCAGTACTCTTTTTAAGAATAGTATTTTTGGTTATTAGAATATATACATATTCCAATATATCATATATATATATTTCAATATATCAATCTCCGATACTTGTATATATATATATATATATATATATATATATATATATATATATATATATATATATATATATAAGAAAGAACAGTAATATATAATTTTTAGTTTTAGTTTTACAAAACAGTGATCAATGTAAATTTACAGAGCATAAATCTTTAAGTATACAAGTAGGAAAAAATGCCGAATGAACTTTTGCTGTTAACAATAAAATTAAAAAAAAAAACAGGCGGCATGCATTTAACGGATGTCAGAATTCGTTGAATAATGCATCGCTACCTTCCCTAAACTTAACCCACCTTTTCGAACGTAACTAATAACTGATAGCGTGTTCATTTTTATTAAGTTAATAAAAATGAACACGCTACCACCGCTTGTCTGAATGACTGGATTTCTCTGTATCCTTGCAAACAGTGAATTATGAATTTTTGTGTGCGTTTAAAACTCAGTAAATTTTTACAAAATTATTCCAATATTCGCTTGAAGATGAAATGGAACTAATGCTTTTAATTTAATTACAAAATTAATTTAAAGTTTTAGCTTCCACTTTTTGAAACATGTTTATTACTGTCTAGCGAAAAAAATATATATATATATATATATATATATATATATATATATATATATATATATATATATATATATTGGCCACGTTTGTATAGGTAAGGCGATTCATTATGTATGTATGGGTGATTTAAAAGTAACTCCCTATTTTATGCATGAGTGGTCATCCAGGAGAATTAACACCCTGTGAGTTGTTTTTCTTTGGGTCTGTTAAATGAGCACATCTAGTATAATAAAAAAGACCTTGGAACAACTTGAAAGGTGAATTCCCATTCAGAAGTGATAGCAAAGGCCCTGGAGGAATTGGTAGATTTTTCATGTCTACTTTTCGTTATAACATATCTCTTCTAGTTCACCGAGTTTGCAATTTGAGAGCATTGCAATGCTTACACTTAATGATCCTTGATCCAATAGATATCTTTAGGTGATTTGTATGATTAACTCGCACAGTTGTATTGAAAAGCCATCTTAGACTGTCTCATAAAGAAGCTGTATTCATTTTAGTATCATTGTTATTATCACTTACCTGTTTGGCATATCTTTCATCAGGTGTTTCCAAAGATCCTGCTCTCCTATGGTTTGTAACATTTGTTTCTCTCTTTGTCATCATCTATAGCTCTTGATATTCTCTTCCCTTGCAGCATCTGCTTCTCTCCTTGCTTGCACCTGCTCTGGTGTTTGAGATTCTCTTGATCTTATCTGTCTTGCAGCATTTGCTTTTCTTCTGGCTTGTACCTCTTCTGATGTTTCATATGCTCTTGATCATCTATAGTTTTCAGCCTCTTTTTGCCTCCTAGTTTGTGCCTCCTCTTGTGTTTCTTCTACTCTTCTCTCCCTTTGCCTTATAGCTCTGGATTTTTCCATGGCATCTTGAAGGTATAACATTGAATTCCTCAATTCACTTCATAGAACTTTAAAATCTCACATTAACTCTGATTCGGGCTATGTAAAAGTACGATTTAGACCGAAACATCGATTTTGGGCCGAAGTTCCAATTAAGGCCGAAAATTGAGTTCTTCAAATCACAAACTCCGTACGAACTTCAGTTGGGTTGATGTCTTCAAATCACAGACTCCGTACGAACTTCATTTGAGTCGAGGTTTTCAAATTAGAAATGTCAAATTTTCGTGTCACGAAACCTCTCATTTTAACTCTGATCCCTTGGCATTTTGGAGAAATAAAATTGATTTTCTCAATTCACAAAGTTTTGGAGATATTTTAAACTGAACATAAAACAAAAGAAAAGTAAATTTACAAAGTTGTTTGTAACTTTAAACTCATTATAAATTAAAAACACTCTTTTTTCAGTTATTTTTAAATTGGAATTTTAACTGTTCCCTGCAGTGATCTAAGAAACTGTTTTTGTCAGCAGAAATAAAGTACATCCTATTTCAAAATTTAATTACGTAATTGCAATTCAATATAAACAATATTTGGAACTAGTATGGAATATGTGCTCCATTTGTTTGTTTCAATATTGTATTCGGTTTTTCATCGACTGGATCAAGTTATCAGTAATATTCTGAGCCATATTTTGCCACTCCTGTAGCAATGTTTCTTTAAGGGTTGCTACTGACCTGATTTTTGTTGCACGCTCTCCGAGTCTTCGGTCAAAGTGAACCCAAACCTGCTCGATTGCATTTATGTCAGAATTTTGGGCTACACATGGCAGTGTCTTGATTCCTTGTGATTCCTTCCAGGCATTTGCTACTTTGCTCGTGTGACATAGCGCTCCATCTTTTTGAAAAAGGTAGACATTCTTGTCAATCTGATTGGTTTCAAATAGTGGGAGTAGTCCTTTCTCTAATATTTGACAGTATTTCGGACCATTCAACCGCTCGTCGACAAGAATCAGCTCAGATTTCCCTCCAATCCAGACAGCGCCCCACACCATTACTCCAATCCCTCCATGTTTCACGGTCGCCTGCAGACATTCAGTGTTCCAAGTCGTTTTCTGATTTCTCCAAACACCAATCAATCTCGAATTAGAATATTAGCAGAATTTACTTTGATCTGACCAAATTACAGACTTCCAAAATTCATAATCTTTGCTCTCGAATTCTCTCACCCAGTTCATACAAAGATTCCTGTTAAGCTCTGAAATCAAGGCCTTCTTTCTTGCAACTCTACTTTGATAGCCTTGCTCTTTCAGAGTATTTCTCACCGCATATGGCGATATTTCCATGCTGTTGACGACATCTTTAACGCTCTGACGACGGTTTCTCATGACTTCCATATTCAGTGCCCTTTTCGTTGACTAAGACACGATGCTTAGTGTTCCTGAACGTTGTTCCACACGACAATGGCCTTCTTCATTAAATGTCTTGAAATATTATTAACAGTTTGATAATTAACCTGGAAAAACCTAGTAATTTCTCTATTTAACTTGCCACACCGATGCCATCCTATTATTTGCCCTTGTTGAAATTCACTAATTTTCTACTTCCACAAATTTCATTGCAAGATATAAGTCAGCTATTGTTTATAGAGGACAGTAGCTTGATACTAACACGGTATTGTCTGAAAAAATAAGAGACAAGCCAAAATTCCTGTAATCAAGGGTGGCTAAAAACTTATGATAGCCCACTGTACTCATCCAGAAACAAATTCCAATGTTGGAAGTTCAAGAACCATCTGACGGACAGATTATAATCCCGGGATAATCCTGATTCCAAAATGGTTTAATATGTCTATGTAGAAAAACTGTGGTCCGAATTAGATGGGGGGGGGGTCAGTCACATGGACGGACAGACAGAATTTGACGTTTATTTATTTAGATAATTTTTTAATCAACTTGTCTTTTGTCCTACTCAAAACATCGCCGATATAAAAATGCTTCTTTTGAGTAACTTTGACAGAGCGCTTCTATATTCCAAGCCTGTTTCATGCTTGCTCATTGTTTTCGATATGTCAATTATATTCATCCTTCTCTCGTTGTGAAATGGAAACCATCTGTACGAAAAGACAAGTTAACCCATTGGAGACGGATCTTCAGTTGGTGTTTCACTGCAAAGACGAAGCACTTTTCACATGCTCTCATTTGAAATCCTAACAATGTACGATCACAGAATACAGGCAAATATCATAGAAACTGTCATTGAAACATCAAGATGTACAAAAATTATGGGAAACAATCTGATTGTCTCGTACGAAGACTAACCATCTAATCTCGAGGCCTCTGTCATCGAGCCGACGGATCGGAGCAGTCGTCTTCTAAGGCACCGACGTTTATGCAATCTATACTCAGCCTATTTAACATGAGATAGTGTCATGTCTTCATTAATCCGTGGACGCGATTACTCTACGAGGTCCAAATATTCAATAACTTACTTTCAAATGCATTCTCAATGCAAATATATTTGTATTTTCACTCATACTCTGTAAATATTTATGCATCAATCTCTTCTGATTTCTGAAACGACTCCTGAAAGAATCTTATATAAAAACTAATGTTTCTGGGAAAAATTTAAATAATTATTTCAGCTAAAAAAAATAATATTCCATATATGTGATTAATATTTAGCTTGAATTAAGTACAATCACAAAGAAAAAAAAAGTTTTATTTATAATGACTTTATAAAGATTAGATTATGTATATATATATATATATATATATATATATATATATATATATATATATATATTTCAAGAATGTACGCAGCTGTGACAGCGTTGTCGATATAATTGTGGATTGAAAGCCTCAGGCAAGACTAAGGGAAGTAAGATAAGATCAAAAGGTCTCCTAATTCCTACGTCTGTGATTTACCTAGAACTCCGTGATATACGATTCGTTACCCATTGATATCTGACTAAACATATCCGGCGTCGTTCCGACCAAGCGCTTCCTAGGTACGCGTTCAGATTTTATAACCATTTCCCGATGCCTTTATTACCCCCCACACACATATATATATAATATTTTTTAAGAAATAGACTCAGAAGTTTTGATAAAAAATGGAAATGGCTTTTGAATTATTGTGGAAGCCAATCGAGTAAAGAGAAGCGTAATCGAGTTATAAATAGTGAATCGTCATACCTACACACACGTGGCATATATATATATATATATATATGTGTGTGTGTGTATGTGTGTGTGTGTGTGTGTGTGTGTGTGTGTGTGTGTGTGTGTGTGTGTGTTATTGTTATACGTTATTTATATAGACAAAAATATTTAAGTAAATGCTCAACAGAATTAACATTTACCGGCCTGAACGTCTGTGAAATTTTCATAGAAAATATGTCCCCCGACAGAAATCGAAACTGCATCATACAAGGAACCGTCATATAGCCTGATGTGCAATACCAGTTTAGCTACAGAGGAGCGTCTGGTTAGCACGATCGATGTTACGGCTTTTAAACTACGATTTTCAATAAATGCCCTCGAACGATCATATCACTTTGAAGCTTATCTAATAAGAAACTAATAGGAAACAAATGACGTCACACACTACGAAATGGAGAAAGTCCGACAATTATTTTTCATATATTTTATTGTTATACGTATTATTATTTCTTGCTACATGACATGGGAGAATAATAAAAAAACAATAAATGTAATTATTGAGGTGCTAGCTTGAACAAAAAAAAAGTGATTGTTGGTGTTTTATTTAGTTCAAGCTAGCACCACAATAATTAAATTTATTGTTTTTATCATTCTCCCATCACCATTACTAATCATTTCTACCAATTTACAATAACTATTAGCTACTTATATTATCTTTGTCACCAATCCCCTTACAACATTACTACCATATCACATCTATTATCATATAGACCCGCTATAATTATTAGCATAAACTACCCCCTCCCCCAGCATATTAAATAGCACCATAAAAAATAACCAATAAGGATTACAAACCGAAATTTCTACCAGTTACATATACACAGTCATCAAAAACAAAAAAAATATAATAACAAATAACCCCTTTTTTTTAATTAAAAATAAAAATAAAAATAATACTAATTTTTACCTATCATAATTTTACACAGACCCCACCACACGTATATACATACATGCGCGGATATATTATTCAGTGGAAAAATAGAAAAATGGTCTGATTCTTGACATGTATACATTCACGAGACATTCACGAGAAATTTTCGCTACACTTCCAATCTTTGAATTTCAACATACAAATGCGTATGCATAGATACAACAACACCCATATACATACATATGTCAAATTCGAAATTGTTCTCATATGTTTATATATGTATGAGACCCGACGGACAAGCAAGTGTGTATGTGTGTATGCGTACCTCATCTGATGTACGGACATGCATCTATGTTTGCGTTAGCACGAGTGACATCACGACGACGATTCCCTCCACTCCCATAATAACACCAATACACGCAATCTACATAAACCCAAATTTAAAAAAAAAGTAATCAGTTTGTCTGACGATCGCTAAAGCGTGAAACCCAGGGTCACAAACTCACATCAATCCAACCAAATATGTTAGTTCTATCTCTGATATTGAGCGCATTCTCATAAGTACCGCGCATATAATATATAAATAATTATACATATATATATTTATTTATAATTATATACACACACTTTTCACACACACACACGCACACACACACACACACACACACACACACACACAAACACACACACACACACATTTTTATTTAAAATTGCCTCATGTGGGTATAGGATATTTCAAACCGGCACAACGTTATGACAGATTTCTTCACCCCTAAGTAATTTTGGATTTTTGTTATATAATATATATGTTCTTTTATCTTACTTATTATAAAACGCAGATTGTGTGTCTGTGTGTGTCTGTACGTTTATATATGGGATCGGATTTCCTACATTTTTCAACCGATTTCAACAAAACTTCACAGGACTACGTAAAATTAGCTTGCAGTGGTTCTGACAGCGCCAAAAATTGGAAAAACACAATTGTTTTTGCACGAAATCAATTTGAAAACACGATTAAGAGGCATTAATGAAAGGAGGACAACTCTTATCGAGTTATACTTATTATAAAACCCAGGTTGGTTGTTTGTTTGTGTGTGTGTGTGTGTGTGTGTTCGTTTATATATAGGATCGGATTTCCTACATTTTTCAACCGATTTCAACAAAAATTCACTTTTTCTTTGGCAGGTAGTGTTTCTTATTGTCTTGCACACTTTTTTTCTTTATTTTTACATTCAGAATGCTTTAAAAATTACATTTACAAGACAATTGTTTATAATAAAATTATATTCAATCGGTAGACTCATCACGATTGAAAACAATGTTTTTGTTTGAGTTTGGGTTTGACCAATTCGTAAAAAAAAAAAAAAAAAAAAAAAAAAAAAACTAATTAAGACATGCGTGTCCGTCAACCTTAAACAATAATCTTTGTCAATTTTATTTTTCAGTCTTTATCATGGTCGATACTTGATCTATCTCTTACTGTTACATCCCCGGGCAACGCCGGGCTCTACTGCTAGTAATAAATATATTGAGACTAATGTGCAGAAATAGGGTAAAAAAAAATAAACATTGAGGATTCTTCTTTGAATTTTATCAAAGATGTATAAATATATATCAGGAGCACCAGATCATACGTAACAGCAAAATTCTAAGAATGGACTAAAGGTATACTTATGTAAGATAGCTTCTGGGGCGAAAAATTTTCTAGCACGACACAGTGTACCAACATTCCTATCAACAGACATAGCAATGAATTATAAATTTATTTTATGAAATCTATGTAGAATAAAAAATTCATGGTGTACGAATATTTATTTCACCCATCTCTCTCTCTCTCTCTCTCTCTCTATATATATATATATATATATATATATATATATATATTTTCAGAATAACCTATGCAAATAGGGTAAGAAACTATACATTGAGGATTCTAAGAATGGACCAATGGTAGACTTGTAGGTATGTAAGATATCTTCTGGGCAGAAAAAGTGTCAAGGATGACAGTGTTGGCCAACATTCCTATCAGCAGACATAGCAATGGATTCGATTACAATTAACAGTCTTGTACGAGTTAACAATGGGATATAAATGATTTCTGCGATAAGGTACCGATGTAACGTTATCGGCCAGATCAAAACTTCCTATTAATACAGGTATAAATAGCTGTGTCCTAGGGAGGTGAGTACTGATGATAATTAGAAATAACGTACGTCCATGGATAGTACCCTGGGTACGACTGAATTAATGCAGAAGACAACTTCCATATTGAAATACGATAAGAAAGATCTAGTTCAAAAATCATCTAGAAATATAACCTTTCAAAGTCTGAAGAATTAAAATATCCCAAAGCCTTCAAGAAGAAAGCAATATGCCGAGCGTCACAATTTTATTAAACAGTTCTTTTTATCATTTTAATATGATAATCAATTCACATACCATCCTTAACAATCCAATAAATTTTCTAAACTAATTCCATTTGAGATTTGACCCTTAAGTCCGTAACCTAACATGTCGATCAAAGCTGAAATGTATCTGAAATTTTCACAGTATAATGTTAAATCAATGTGTTATTTTATATTCACCTTTGTTCTAAGTGCTTTGACACATTCGTATATTATTTTGAATAATAAATATAGGTGGTATAAAAGGAAAAGTTTTTTTTTCTCAGAATTAGCCTAATAATATATTGATTTAAAAGCTTAGAAATGTATACGAAATATAAGATCAGAATGTATTTCTTTTCGCAATAACAGGCCAATCGTTTATTCATGAAAGTGTCTAAACATTCGGATAAATATTTTTTAACAAGATAAAAGTGTCAAAATCTCGGATATTTTGAAGAAAGACACGAGTATCGGCTTTTTTATATGATTGCCATAAAAGTTGAATCCAATATGTGCTTTGAAGAAATTTTCAAAAGGAAATTGTAGAAATGAAACTCTAAATAAAAGAACTTCGATATCGGTTTCTATTTCCCAAGAAATATATTATGCCATGTTCTTACATATATATATATATATAAGCAAGTGTAAATGGATATAAATATCCATATATATATATATATATATATATATATATATATATATATATATATATATATATATATATATATATATATATATATATATATATATATATATAAGCAGAATATTTCCATTCAATCATGTTTGAAGAATTAATTTACACGTATTATGTATATTTATTCTAGTATTCTTTTTACATCATTTACCGTAAGTCCAATACGCTTCAACAGATATATGCCAGTAAAACATCTGTTTGGTAAACCTATTTGGCATATTAACACAGAAATTAATATAAAAAAATAATATTAACAGAAATTCTATATTCTATTAACGTTGCAGCAGATATCGTGCTCAAGTCCGCGAATTAATTAATTGTTCGCTGTAGGAAAATTCCAAAATTTTCTTTCAAATATATTTATTTTCTCAAGTATCTTAAATCTCACCTCTTCCCATCTCCATGTGTTTCATATATATTGATGTTTTATGCGTTAACTCTGTAAATTCAAAAATATTTTTGACCGATATGCAACTTACGTGAATTTTTGACCATATATATATATATATATATATATATATATATATATATATATATATATATAAATTACTTGATATATATATATATATATATATATATATATATATAATTAAATTAAATTTGATTTAAAATTTGTTTTTTCGCTACACAGTTCTAACCATGTTTCAAAAATGGAAGCTAAAATACCTGAATTTAATTTTTTAATTTTGTAATTTTTATTTATATATGCATATAAATATATATATATATATATATATATATATATATATATATATATATATATACTCGTTCTGAGTATGGCAATAAACTACACCCGCGTCCTTGGGTAAGACGACAAACTACGTCCAACAGCAACGCCTCTAATCAGAAGGTTTTCAGAAGCGTGGAACCACCTCTTATTTGATGATGTTCGGGGTGGTTGCACCTGTTACGTTCCTAGTCATGGGCAAATAGTAACACCCAAAGCTGTGTAAAAACAGTTTTAATACCAGAAATAATTATTACCAGCAATATTTTTTGAATGTAAAATTATTATCAGCAATTCTTTAAAAAATATTAGCAATACAAACGGTTCTACATCCTTTGAAAAAAATATTTCTTCATGGAGGAATATTCCCAGAAATAGATTTTAGAAGAAAAACATATTACCAGCTATAAAGATTTGGTCGGCATTAAATAACCCATTGAGATTGATATGCCGTAAAACAAATCAAACCAAACCAAACCAATATATATGTATACTATCAATTACGGCGTACAACTAGAATTGACAACAGTTCGACTTACATGTCGGGTATAAAATGCCAACCATTACAACTGTGTTTTAAACAAGATGGACAATAGTAACAAACAATTACTTTATATCATTTACCGTAACCCCAGCATGCTGTAACAAATATATGTCAGAAAAACACTGAATATTAATATAAAACAATAAAATATTAACAGACATTCTATATTCTATTAACGTTGCAGCAGATATCGATCGTGTTCAACAGCTGATCCAATAAAAGGTGATACACAGCTGATACAATGACAAAAGCTCCGTTTAACTCTCTGATAACTAGATATGGCAGCCATGTCGTTAACGAGTTGATGCTGACTTATATGTTGTTATCAATAGACCTGACCAATTTTAATTACACACAGTACAAAACTAGTGTGTGTCCTAGGTTGAAAGATATAGAAACATATTGCAGGTAATGTCTCACTATACAGGTAGAGGTGTGTCCTTACATAGACTTAGGTTATCGTATATTGTATCATAACTTTACCGGTAGGCCTACGTTATGGGCCACCAGTAGTCTACCTGTTATTTAGTAGTCGAATTATATGGAAGCTATAGGCCTAAATCAAATCTTGAGGTCATCTGTACGTTTCATCGCCTTATACACCGTGATTTACGATATATCTAAATATATTATCATTATTATTATAGAAACAGGAAATCGCTACAAAAGAGTCTTCATGTTTCAATACTTTGTACGTGTTTAGGTGAGTCAGTTACTTAACATCGTCTGAAGAAGTACAATCAAAATATTGAAGCATGAAAGCATTTGTGTATCGATTTCAACATGTTTGTATTATAATCCCTTATAATAAAAATATAATAATAATATATTGCTCTACTTTGTACTTTTTTTTTAAAAGTAAGTGCTCCGAACTCCATGATTTATTTCTCCCATTAGTATATACATATATATATATATATATATATATGTGTGTGTGTGTGTGTGTGTGTGTGTGTGTGTAATTTATTCGAAAATTATAATATAAACATGATATAAAATCACTACAAAAGTAGCCATTTTGTTTCAACACTTCTGCTGTCTTATCAAGTGATGTTGTTGAATGTCATTTGACCCCATCTCCTGATAAGACACCAGAAATGCTGAAACAAATTGGCTATTTTTGTAGTGACTTTATAAAATGTTTATGTTATAATTTTTCGAATAAATTATATTTCGTCTATTTGGTATTGAGCACTCTTTTAAGAATAGTATTTTTGGTCATTGGAATTTATACCGTGTTCACCAATCCTATAATTGGGTGTATATATATATATATATATATATATATATATATATATATATATATATATATATATATATATATAATATTAGTGGTAAATATACACATATATATGGAAAATATATAAATATATATATACATACATGCATACACATACATATATATTTGTATAAAAAAATCCCAAGAGGATAGAATCCAGGTAGATCTCAATGTCCAGGACAGAGTAAGGATATAATAAAAAGGCTTAAACACTAATATTCCATGGTCATAATTTATTCCATTGGAATCGTAAATACGATCCAATTCACGAGGACTACAAATTCAAAAAGAAAACAGAAAATCCATCTCCGGAAATATTGTGGTGACATACACACACAATAGGCGATCTAATCTTAAAGATCAGAAGAAGAGGGAGGGAGGGGAAAAGAAAAGAAAAGAAAAAGATGTGTGGGAAAGAGATGGGGCGGGGGGAACTAAAACTCTCTCTCTCTCTCTCTCTCTCTCTCTCTCTGTATATATATATATATATATATATATATATATATATATATATATATACACTTTATAGCTTCTAGCTAGTTTGATCCTCGTGACTAATTATGGTTATGTAATAGTATATTAAATAAGAGTACGCATTGCATTAGCATTATCTTCATTCATTTTGGACTGTTAACATCTCATAAAACAGAGTGTTTTGCTCGTAAATTCTCCCAGAATCTATGGTAACCTTAATAGAAACAACCCAAGATACGAACCACGTATTGGAGATTTAAAAATCTAAAGATATAAAAACATTTTTACATGTGACACCGAAATTCGAGGGTGTATATGAACAGTAAATCAAGTTGAACTGGTAGGCATTATAACTCCTCCAATATGGACAAGAAGGCATAGCAATTTCTTCACCGCTGAAGAAGAGATCTGATGCAACAGAGAGGTGTGTATACAGAAGGACGCAGACGTGGACATAGAAAAGTTTACTATCTCGCCTTTTTGGAGATAATTTACTTCATACAGTGACGAAAGTAGGAGTCAGTCAGTTAACTTGCGGGAAACAAGACACGAATTCTTCGTCCTTCCTACGGCGACCAGATCCCACGTGGTGCAGCTTACAAACCCATATCACCGTTTCCCTTTGGGAAAATAAGGCTTCTGTAAAAATACGGAACCACGGTATTATATGTAACTCATGTGTTTGATGTGTAGGTATAAGTTATAGTTTCTCTACGTGGGACACACGTACAGATATTTTTATACACTTTTAGGTATGACGTTGCGAAGTAAAATATCTCTGAGAACAAACCATTCTTCTCTTATTCTGCTCCATGTCTGTCATTCCATTCCGTCAATAAAATACCATGTTATTATATAATTGATATAATAATACCCATAGCAGGGAATAAGCAAATGGGAAATATTTTTTCTTCCATAGCTCAATCATTATCTGGGTCAGCCCGACATGGTCATATATTATTTACCTCCATTACTGAGGATGAAAAGGAAACAAAAACAACATATATACTTAGACTCAGAAAGAGTAAACTGGAATTTTTTGTCATTCCTAATGAGGAAATTGGACATGGATAATATGATAACCTAAGTGTATAATGATGGCAGATGGACAGAGAGAAACAGTTATACACCTATCTAATCAGCTTGTGCAAACAGACAGCAGGTCAGAACCAGCAGGGAAGAAAATGGACAAATATATTTTAGAGCTAAAATGGATATTTTGTTAAGAAGAGTCATGATCATTTGTATTCTGCTTTGCGTTCCATCAAGACATTCTCCAAGGATTTACGGCTACACAACGATCCCCGTACGATCACCGAAGTTAAGCAAAGTTGAGCCTGATCAGTACCAAGATGGGTGACTGCTTGAAAATACCAGATGCCGTAAGCTCAAGTGAGCGGGTGGTGTGATGGATAATGGCTCGGAATTTTTTAAGCGGGTGCTGAGTTTTCATTCCATGGGAATGGTATGAATCCCCCCTCTCCTACCTAGATATAGATTAATCAATATTACTTCTATCAATAAATCATTATTATCTATAAAGGAACATATATTCTGAATGTAAACAACCTACAAAGGGTTGATAACTGTAGAAAACAAAACTATTAAAAGATTCTCAAATATCTTCATTAATCTCATTTCTTGCACATATTAGATGCCGCCAAACGTCTTGGATTGTCTGATTGGCTGGTATATCTAAAAGAAATACTATATTATAATCCAATATATTATTACAATATAATACGACCTCCGTTTAAATATTTTCTTCTAATTTGAAATATATCTGATAGGTTCATTGGAGAATCATTCCTCTTTTCTAATGTAATTTCAACGGACGGATCTGTGGAATTGGTGTAGCATCTAACTCTATTTCGCAAACGGGTTTGGCAACAACTATGGCAACCGGTAAGCTTATTTGTTTTTATATCAGAATAACGTTCTATAACATATTTTTCAAGGACTAAAGTTGAAAATCTGTTGTGGCTTTGTTGGTGCCAGAAATAAAGACACAAAGAGTTAAATATATATATTAACAGAAACGGTAATGAAAAACATATACAAACGAGCAAGAATGTTCGGTCCGACTGTGAGAGCTGATTGCTGGAAACTACATGGTATCTACTCTGCCCCCCCCCACTAGGACGAGATGTGACACAAGGTCTATTTTTAAGTGGGGACCGAGCGTCCGGGACAGGAACAAAAATTCCCCTCTGCCCCCGAAACCGTCGCTAGCGTTGGCCTCAGTGCGAGCACCCCTTCATCTTTCTGGGAGGGCGCGACCTCGGACAGATGTTCCCCAGGGCTGGGCACCTCTTCAGTATTATTTTCATTGGTAAAGGTATGAATTTCTTTTTCTCCCCTCAGCTATGGGTATACAGCAGGACAGACCCGATTCTATAACCGTGGATGGCAACTGGTCTACCGCAAAAAATATACATGATCGCCTAAGCGTGCATCACGCATGGTACATAACTGACTTTTTAACATTCGCAGATTCTTAGTATAACATAAGACGTCTCTTGATCATTTCAAGGTATTTTTTTTGTATTTACTCACCGCCACCCACCAGGTCATGTTGTGACACAAGATCGGTTTAATGTGGGGAGCCCGAGCGCGTACACCCGGGCAAGGAACAATAATTCCCCGAGCCCCCGCAGCCGTCGGTTTCGCTGGCCTCGGGGCCTGCACCGATCCTTATCTCCAGTGCAATGAGAAGGCGCGGCCTCGGGCAGCTCTTTCCCAGGGCCGGTACCTCACAGTATAATTTTTCTCAGTTGCGACTGTGTCCTTTGATAGAGTCGCCTCTGAGTTCATTCTGCCCAAAGACAGAGACGCAACTAAGAGATGATAAGTAGACGGGAAATTACTCAAAGAGAGTAATTTGCACACTAAACACTGCTGGAAACTACACTCTCTATAAGGCAGTACCTGCTCGCATTTATAGCTGGGAGAGTCCATGCCTGCATGGGTAAATTACCATAACACAATCTAACCTTCTATTTAATTACTAGTAGGAAATGTCTACCCATGGCTTTCGTAAGGATATACTTGAGAAGTGAATGTTAGTAGCGTCGACTACAGTGTGACGTCGCCCCCCCTGGTCGCAGCGTCGACTTTGTCATTCGATCTCGTTCGCGGCTCCAAGTGTGACGTTCTAACCCTTTGGTTAGATGATTACCAGCCTCGCCGTTCCCAACTCGCTTCCAACACCTGGTTACTAGGGTAACTACACTGATCTCCGGTCTGCCTACCCACGTTGTGATTAGATCTTAGACAGACGGGATCAAACAGGGATTGGGGCCGTATGCAAGCTGAGTTCGACGGGGTGGTAACACACAAGTAAAAGAAAACTCACGAGGCCAAAAATTACTGATAAAAAGGGTAACAACCTTTTATATCTAAATGTTCGTTACATAAAATTATCCCTACTTCCCGACCCGTTTTGTGGACTGTGGCACCAAGCTTCTACCATACGACTTAAAGACTTCGAGTTGCCTACTCTCTAGAAATTTGCATGTCGGGGTGTGGTTTGGTTTCGACACTGGGCGCTGATCTCTACCAGTCGTTCACGGCTGATTCTTCTCGCCGTCAGTGCGCGAATTGACTTCTTCTCTTCGGCTTGAGTTGGACGAGCTTATTCTCTTCGGCTTGAGTTGGACGAGCTTATTCTCTTCGGCTTGAGTTGGACGAGCTTATTCACTTCGGCTTGAGTTTGATTTCAACTTCTTCTAAGCGCAACTGCAAGTAACTTCTTCTTCGTCCGCCCTGCAACTCTTCTCGTCAAGGTCCGAACTCTTCTCTCTGCCGTCCGGGGCTGAACTCTTCTCTTTGTCGTCCGGGGCTGAACTTTAACTTCTCATCGACTTTCGGGCTGCAGCTCCAACTCGTCAAGGTCCGAACTCTTCTCTCTGCCGTCCGGGGCTGAATTCTTCTCTTTGTCGTCCGGGGCTGAACTTTAACTTCTCATCGACTTTCGGGCTACAGCTCCAACTTTTCTTAGGCTTTCGGGCAATCTTCTTCACTTCGGCTTGGGCTGGACGAATTTCTTCACTCCGGATTCTCTTGCCCGCAAAGGGGCGAATGAACCGGGCCCGACGCCCGCGTTCAAGCTCCCTCGCTGTCCGCGGTCCAGCTGCAACTGATTTCTGTCGATTGGGGTCCTGCTTTTATTGACGCCGTAACAAACTGGGGTGGGTCTGTCGGCGCCAGGGTTTTCTTGATAATTCCAAAAGTCGCATTATTTCTGATTTCCCATTATCGCTCTTACTTTCACCCCTACTTCCTTACATTGCCTCTGGGGGGGGAGGCGCATACCCGTTTCCCCTGGTCTCTCGTATGTCGGGTGACCGCTTTCGACCAATGGGGTCCTGGTCGAGCGTCCTTCCTCTTCCCTCGCACATCACGTGACCGCTCTCGGCTAATGAGACTCTGGTCGGGCGTCTCTCCCTCCTTCGTGACGTCTCCAATCGGGCGTGGTCAATCCGGGGCTTTGTTCTGGGGAAGTAATACCTTGTTTAAAAAAACAAAATTTAAATTGTCCTTTTCGTATACGTGGTATTTGTCAAAATAGCCCGCCGCTAATTAGATGTGACTTCAGGAAGAATTTTGCCGCCTTGTCGGTCCCTTCTGCGAGCCAAAACAACTGCTTTCACCTCTTTTTTTCACTCGGGTCTGTTAATAAAATCTTAATTATCTGAATTGAAAATATCTTCCACTCATCATTTTTGAGTGGTCCTTATCTTCAACTCTAGAGCTGGTCAGGATTTGCATACTAATGTTTTTGTTTTCGTATACAATTCCAGCGATCACTTATCAACTCAATGACACCCTTTTCGTTTGTCACTTATTAATATTTTTTTTCCATTGTTCTTAAAATCCTATTGCTTCAGCCAACTTTAACAAACTTCCATCCTACGCGGACACGGAATTAGTTCAAGTGCTTGACCTGATAATTTTGACACTTGATATGTGCCGGTCGAACGTGTGTGTTTTCGCTTACGAACTTGTTTCGTATTATGTTTCTGTCTTTCCTCTTCTTTTCTTTTTTTTTTTTTTTTATTATCGCTAAACTCTATTTCTTCAAACAAATATAACAATTTCTATTTCCGTGGATTTCGGTCAGGTACATTGTCGGGTTTTGTATTATCTATTCCTCTTTCTCTTTCTTTTTATTATTTCTAAACTCTATTCTTTCAAATAACAATTTCTATTTTTCGTGAATTTCGGTCAGGTACTTTGGCCTAGATATCTTTTGACACCTGTGTTGTTTTAGTTTTCTTATGACCGGGTTTTGTACTATCTATTTCTCCTTCTCTTTTCTTTCTTTCTTTTTTTTCTTCCTTCTTCTTCCCTTCGGATCGCCTAAATACAGTTAGAGAATTATTCTCAAAACTCAATTATTCTTCATCTCTAAATAACTAACAACTGGTTAATAAACCGAATAAAAATAAATCATATTTTTATGAATATCTCTTTTTAGTTTTATAATAATGCAGGGTGCCACAACAGTTTTAACTTTGCCGATTTTGTATCCCTAGTTCATAACTTTTACGCTATTTCCATTTCCTCTTAGCTGTGTAGAATATTCTTTTTTGCATACACCAAACTTACCATTCCATTGCCGAGGATTTCTTATGTACAAGCTGCAATTTGACAATTGATTTCCAAGACACACATGCTCGCCGGCTCGCTTCGGTGGTCCCTTTCCTTGATTTCTTTCTTATGCTTTTCTTTATTTTTTATTCCACCATTATAATTACGTGCCTTCCGGATATAGACTGCTTTTATTCTCAAATATGTTACCGCTATTCGATGCCCTTTCCGGTCATGTAGGACTGTTCCCGCGAATGTTTCGATTCAGACGAAGGTTCTCAGCCTGACCTATCGTTTCCGCTATTTTCAATTTGTGCCCCGCTGATATATTGGGTTCCATGTTTGAATTACTGGGTCATTGGAGTCTTTTAGCATTGGACAGGGTCAGGCTTTTGCTTGCAAACTATTTTGCACACACAGACAGACACATCAGAAACAATACATACATACGCGCACACACACATACACACACGTGTACGCGTATATATATATATATATATATATATATATATATATATATATATATATATATATATATACGTGTATTTAACGGATATTTTAAGGTGATATTTTGCTGATAATCCGTTGCTGTGTAGATTCAGATGGAATAATGGTTAGCGCGAAGGAAAAGGAAATAGGAGATACGAGTTCAAATTACACTCGGGTTCATTGCATTCGCTTATGTGCAAATACCCTTGTAAAATTATCACTCTATGTATTCCCCCCTCAGCTATTGGTTAAATAGAAGAAATTGCACATAGAAATCATTATTATTCTGAACTGACAAAGTCTCTTGAAATGGACCTCCAACCATTGATTAACTGGGGAAGGAAATGGCTTGTAAATCCTGACACCTCGAAAACAAAATGGCTTCCATTTGACCATCATAGAAATCCTTTTTCTGCCTGAAACCAATATAACTGATGTTAGACTCCAGGAGAGCAACACCCTGCAGTTTATTGGCCTTACCTTTTACCCTAACTTAATGTGGATCGAATAAATCGAATCAATAGCTGCATCTACTGTGACGGAAGTTGCGTCACTGTGCCGTACGATAATTTTTTTTTTCTCGTCAGAATCCATCTTGCATATTTAAAAATTTACTATTCGTTCGTGCATTGAATATTGTTGTCATATCTCGCCTGATGCTCCGGCTATATATCATGAGATTTTTAACGAGAAAAGGATGTACAATGTAATTTTTTTATGAGCACGCTCAATGACATATAAGAACACATATATATATTCAGTTATAAATAAAAAAAAATAAATTATGAAAATCGCCCTTGATAATGGCTAAAGGATAAGCCGAAAGCACTCGGATATGCAAAACCTAACGGCAGTTTTACATACTGTGTCCAGAAAAGAAAACTCTCGTACGAACACAAAAAAATTATCAATCGTCTTCAACTTAATTCCTGTAAAAGGGGATTGCTTCCCTAGTACACTAATTAGTCCAAATTAAATAATAAATATCTGTGTCGTAAATTAATATCATTAGTTTACTAGAACATGACTTTTATTAGTTCAAAATAGTTTTTCGAAAATTAATTCACTTAACCTCTCTTATTCATGTGGCGTTTTCCTGGGTCAAATACGATAGTTTTCGGAGCACGCAAGAATGTCGCGTGTCGTTTTTATATTTAGGCCATATTTATATTGATATATAGAGGGTACGATGGATAAATTGTCGTCTAAATTACATAAAAATAAAAATATAACAGACATCTAATTTTATCAGATTTTTTTTTATTAAAATTATCTCCAAAATATCTTGAAATACGAAAGAGTTAATTGAATCAATAAAATCGCCATTGGTTTCAACCACGGCCTCTAGACGACTTCGGAATCTCCTGCATCTCTTCTGGACGGCCTCCTTGTGTAACTTGAACAACGCTTTCATAATCTTTGCTCTCAGATCATCTTTGGTGTTATACTGATTTTTTGTCCCTCGCATAACCGCGCCCCACACTTAATAACCCCACACTTGATAATCAAGGGTGTTGCAGCCTGGAAAGTTATATGGCAAGATATAAGGGGTGATGTGGTCGCATAAATTACAGCCATTACTGTGTTCTCCTGCTTGTACAGCATGGTCTTGTTGATAGATACAGAGTATTCCAGCAGCCACACTCTTCACCCGGGATAGCAGTGTCTCCTCAAGACACTTGATGTGGACATCCCTGTTCAGTTTAAGGCCCTGATTTAAGATGGATGAAGACATAACGTTGCAATTACTAGTGATCACTCCAGACATTTACATAATCACCTTTAGATTCATCAATCCTCTGCACTGTCCTCAGATTGACACCCTGACACTCTTAAATGTTCGTATTGAAGTCTCCGGTGGGAATGCCAAGTAGTAAAGTATGCCGTTTCCAAATTTCAGCCGGGATGATCTGTGTCATGGGTCGTTTTTTCTCACAGACGGTGCCCAACTGACCCAAATATACTCTGCAGTCGACAAAATGAAAAACAAACAAAGCGCATGCGCGAAATTAAAATGACAAAAAACTACACATCGCAACCTGTATACATCAATATAAAAATAGAGTAAAATTAAAACATTAATGAAGAATATATTTTTTTAATGTTGAGATTCTTAGCCAATAAATTTTCGGATACACTGTTTACATTCTATTTGTCAAATTTCTACTTTTAATTTGAACATAATCTCTATCATAGATTAATTTATTTTTAATTGTTTTTTAAATGTTTTCGATATTTTTTATTGGCATTAGGTAAAGTTCTTACAAATTCTTTAGAGATTTATTGATAATATAATATGCTTATTATTTGGATTGTTGATTCAAATTATTTCTTATATTGATTTTGTGGATTATTGACTTTGTGGATTTTATACGCTTTCCTCTTAGCATTGTATATAAAATATGTATGAGTATGTGGGGGATTTAGAATTTTATTACAATTATTTTTTTCCTTCTTGAGTTTTATATTCGGAGCTGAAAATTATAAGAATTCTTAAATAAAAAAAAAATATTAATTGTTCCAGATTATATCCGACTTTTGCTTTGCGAGTTAAACTTCATAATGTTGTTTTTACATTGAATTAGATGTTTAATTTAAAACCGGTATCAGTTCGAAATAAGGAAATATAAACAAAAGTTCATTTTTATACCGGTTTAAATTCCTCTGAAGATAACAATCTAAAGACCAATTTCTGAACTTTTATCGGTATAAATTTAAAACATTTACCATAAATTAACAAATAAAATTATATATATATATATATATATATATATATATATATATATATATATATATATATATAAAAAAAAGGTTTAAACACTAATATTCCATGGTCATAATTTATTCCATTGGAATCGTAAATACGATCCAAATCATCAGACCTACACATTCAAAATGAAAACAGAAAAAACAACTCCGGAAATCAAAACAGAATTTAGAGAAAGTGTAAGTATGAGGAGACACCATACATAGACAATTAGGATAGGAGGGGGGGAAGAAAGAGAAGAGGTGGGGGAGAGAGATGGGACGAAGGAAAATAAAATTGTGTTTACTTAAAGGGCCGCTTTGTAATTGAGAAAATTTGACAAATTAATATCGACTACAGGTTAGAAATCAAATATAAATATATGAAGATGAATATAACGATTGTCTAATCTAGCAAGGACCAAATATTTCTATGTTCAAAAACACATACTAATACACACAAAAACATATACAATTAGGTACATACTTTTAGGCATGTACTCACACACACACACACATACATGTACACACACATATATATACACACACACACATATATATATATATATATATATAAATAACCTAAAAATATAAAAATATATTCACATATCCACACATACACATATTCATCTATATTCATATACACACACTTTTCACATACATATACACGCATACACATGACCCCATGCATATATTCATACATACATACATATGCATACACATACACATACATATGCACATACACATACATATACATATATATACACATATATATATATATATATATATATATATATACATATACCCATACATACACGTACACACACATACACACATACATATACATATACACACAAATACACATATATATATATATATACACATGCAAATACATCCACACCCTTACACATGTATATATACATACACACACATCCACACGCACACACATGTATATACATATGTACACATACACACTTATACATATACACATACATACATAAACACCTCCATACGTACATATGTACACACTTACATACATACACACATATACACATATATCCACATATACACGTACATACACATGCATACAAATATACACACATACATGCACATATATACACACATATATACACATACATACATATACACATACATACATATACACATACATACACATAAATACACATACAGATACATATATGTACATATATATAAAAAGTTAAAATCTAAATAAGTGACGATTCAAATATTTGCGCGTGTAAAAAAAAATCATATATATATATGCATATACATACACATACATATACATACATATACATACATATACATATACATATACATACATGCATACACATTCACGAACATATATACATATATAAATAGATAGCGCATCACATAAACGTGCACAATGATACATTTAGAGATAAACAATAGTCATACAATTAAAATGTCATGCCCGATGTTATAGGACTAAGATGGAGCTGACATATGTGGCAACATGTTACAAAACGGTGTTCAAGTTTTGAAACGTTTCTTATGTCTACATTTAGAGAATATCTCATTCCGAAGATTCAGCAGCTCATCTCGATTCTTATCTTTGATAATGAAGATTTTTTTCCGCCATGCATAGATCACACCGATCGCGGAAGTTATTAGGTGTTCTGGCTCTAGATAGGAATCTCCATTTCAAAATTGGGTTTAATCCCTTATCCACCAGTTCCCAGTAGTGTTTGGATAAGGAAGTCTGTCTACTGAGGCATCTATATCTAAATGAGCGTCTATGGTTGTATAGACGCTGCTTCCAATCATCGGCGGATATACCTATGTATCTTTTTTTCTCGTTTATATTTCCCTCGGGAAAGATAGTTGCCTCGTATACTACATTTTCAGATTTGCATTTACCCCCGATTGGACAATGGTCTTTATTCCTACAATTGCAGGTAGGGTTACTAGATTGAGTTCCATTACTGTGGTAGTTTCTAAGTATTCTGCAATTATGGGAAGATATGATTTTCTCTATATTTCTAACGCATGAGTAACTAATTTTTAGAGTTTTCCTATTGAAAATTTTACGTAGTGTATGCTTACTGTGGAAATGTTTATCAATTAATTTCAGGAAGAAACTTCCTATATCAATGTTAGAGAGTCTGCCATATTGTGGGTTGAACCATATTACCTTCCTTTTCCTGTTCTTAGTTTTGCTCTTATTCTGATTTACAAGTTCTCCATTAAAGCTTAATTCTTGTCTAAAACCACTATTTTTGAGGGCCTGATTGTATATAAATTTATTATCATTAAATATTTTTTGGCTAGAAGATAGCCTATTTATTTTCGTATTCACAGTTTTGGGGATGTGATCTATCACATGTTTAGGGTGGTTAGAGTGGACGTTGATGTATAGGGGTGTTTGATCAACTTTATGGAAGGGTTTAAAGGTATTATCCGATAGATTGAGTGTAATATCCAAAAAGTTGACTATTTTCAGGTTGGAAGATATTTCAATTTTAAGGTCTAAGTATTTGAAGGCCCTAATAATCTTCTCATGTAAGCTGGAAGTCAAGGGACCATTGCTATTTGGGACAATGATTAAGCCGTCATCTCTATAAATTCCGACTTGGTTATGGTTAACTGTCCTAGACATTGAGTTCTACCTGGATTCTTCCTCTTAGAAAATTTTTTTTCTGAAAATATACATGTATGGGTATTTTATATATATTTTTATATATATTTTGCATATGTATGTATATTTTCCACTAATATTATCTATCTATCTATCTATCTATCTATCTCTCTCTCTCTCTCTCTCTATATATATATATATATATATATATATATATATATATATATATATATATATTATTATGACTGTTGGTCCTCATCTTCACGACTGGATCCTTTAGTTCGGCTACCTGGGTAGATTGGTCTAGTTCCACGTGCCATACCTCAGTTATCTTTTTATTAACTCAACACTTCAAGTTTTGTTCACCACTGCAGTAGTCAAGTATTGAAATCACATTTCTTTTGACCAAGTCCCTGGATCCAACCAACAATTTTATCCACTGGGCCATGTGTCTTTCAGAACAACAGTGTTTGTATTTTGGGACATAAAATTTCTTGTTTAGCTAAGTACTATCTCTACAATAGAGAATCCGAGGGTTGAAAAATTCGATATTTGTTTTACTAAGAAATCTTTTAAGCCTATGTGTCATCAGCATATCTTGTCCTTCACCAAGAATCTTACAGAAACAATACAATAAATGTTTTTGGAGTTTAAAAATGAGAATAAAACTCTTATGGTAAAATGGAAAATTTTAAAAATGGCAAGGGCATGTAGATCCTTATATGAACCCTGTTTTCTGTGTTTATATGAAAAAATGGAAATTATCAGGTTATTTGATAAGAATTCTTTATTAAATCAAAGAACAGAATTAACGGTAAATTGTAAACACAGTCTACCTTCTACCTTACAATTCAATTAAACTTTGGAATTTGACAATATTTTTTCACAGATGTTAGTTGAACTGTTTTGCACCATATATGGCTTATATTTCTATTTGTATGATTAAATTGGAATTACTATAGTTTTATATTGATATCCTGGTAGCATTATTAACATCTTATACGGATATATTGGTATTTAGTTGCATATGATTTACCAAAAATTCTATAGATTTAGATTATTAACTAGTTTCTTAAAGACGCATCTTATATAAAAACTACAAAAAATATGCAAGAAATCCACAAAGCATATCACTAGTTTGGCATTCGGTTAAATTACCTCTGTACCCAACCCGCTTTTATTTCTTACGAAAGTTGATTGTCATGCATGTGTAAATTTTATGTAACCATCTGTATTAGTCTTTAAGTTAATGCCTGACTGCTGTTAGATGCCAACTTTTGGTCATGACACATTTCTAAGATAATAATTTCTAATGTTTTTCGTTTGCGCTTAGTTTAAATTTAACGTACGTCATATTCAATTGGTTCATCACGGTAAAGCTCTGAAGACTTATAATTCTTTTTTTTAAAAAATAGGATGTATTTTGCTTTTGAAATCAAATTTATCGTTTCACTGGCCAGTAATTTACAGCCGTCTGAGAACACGGATTACTATGCATTGAAACCCCGACTGCAATTGTGTAACGATTTTGACAAGTTTGCGATGTAATTTCATAAAACATATCATATTAGTCTACTATGTATTGATCCTTCTTTTAAATTAAATGTTACGCCCTTGGAAGTGTCCACTATTCGTTCTCATCGCACTTGGATATAATAATAACTGGCCTCTCGATATATATATATATATATACGCCAGTCGATTCATATCTATCTATCTATGTATTTGTCTATGACAGTCTCTTCAGCCAAAAGCTAAAAATATTTCTTTACATAACTTATTCTCTAATGAAGTTATAATAAAAGCGAAACTTCCTGACAAGTCCACTGTGGTGAGATTCGAACACGGGTCGCCTGCACACACACACACACAAATATATATATATATATATATATATATATATATATATATATATATATATATGCACATACATACGCACACATAAGTCTAATTTTAAGAGTTCTATTGCTGTTTTTTTGATATACATACAGTCTGAACATGGGAATCGACACTATCTCTCTCTCTCTCTCTCTCTTACTGCTTCCATATCTGTCTTTCTGCCATTCTCTCTCTCTCTCTCTCTCACTGCTTCTGTATCTGTCTTTCTGCCTCTCCCCTCTCTCTCTCTCTCTCTCTCTCACTGCTTCCATATCTGTCTTTCTGGCTCTCTCTCTTTCTCTCTCTCTCTCACTGCTTCCATATCTGTCTTTCTGCCTCTCTCTCTCTCACTGTTTCCATATCTGTCTTTCTGCATCTCTCTCTCTCTCTCACTGCTTTTATATCTGTCTTTCTGCCTCTCTCTCTCTCTCTCTCTGCTTCCATATCGGTTTTTCTGCCTCTCTCTCTCTCTCTCTCTCACACTGCTTCCATATCTGTCTTTCTGCCTCTCTCTCCCTCTTTCACTGCTTCCATATCTGTCTTTCTGCCTCTCTCTCTCTCTCACACTGCTTCCATATCTGTCTTTCTGCCTCTCTCTCCCTTTCTCACTGCTTCCATATCTGTCTTTCTGCCTCTCTCTCTCTCCCCTTTCATATCTGTCTTTCTGCCTCTCTCTCACTGCTTCCATATCTGTCTTTCTGCCTCCTCTCTCTCTCTCTCTCACTGCTTCCATATCTGTTTTTCTGTCTATCTCTCTCTCTCACACTGCTTCCATATCTGTCTTTCTGCCTCTGTCTCTCTCTCTCACTCAATCTAACCCTCTCTACATGTGATACCCTAATTAAAAAAAAAAAAAGAACTTAATTTTTTGAGATAAAATACTTCGAGGGAGCCCGGATAACATTTTATTAACTGTAAGCCCTCGTGAAAATAATTATATTACGACACGCGCCTTTATTTAATCCATTCTTAAAAGATCTAACATATATTTAACTACCACGATCGGTGTTGAGAGAAAAATATGTCCCCAAATCAAAACATGGGCAACCTTCAAACATAATTAAAGCCTACTACAGACACACATGCACACGCACATGTAAATATACATTATCATCCGAATGATAAACAGACAAACTAGAATTATGATACACTTACACACACAAATAATGCATATAGACATTTTTGACTAGTTAAATGCACGTGAGATTTGTTTAACCTCTGAAAATCAAACAAAACAATAATTAAAAATATTTCTTTGCATATCTTATTCTCTAATGAAGTTATAATAAAAGCAAACATGTCAGATTTAACTCGTTTAAATGATAGATTAAAAAAGAATAGCCATTGTAGGAAAAGAATTAGACTGTCTTTCGTAATGCCGCCCGTTCACACGCAATAAGCGTTCGTTGGCAAGGGATAATAAATTCTTCTACGGGCAGCGTATTCCCAAATTACTAGAGTTTAACTTCATTTATCTTTAGGCCTTATCCGATTCTCTTTGTCATGTCAGTTCTTTCAGGAATTCGAAAATCGGAAAAAAAACATTCTACAAAGAATTCATCTCAGCAAAATCGGCATCTTTTATGACGACATAAACAACTTCTTTGAAAGTTCCCCTTCGATCGTAAAAAGCAAGCAAAATACTTTTATGGCTGAATAATAATGCTTTGAATTTATATGAATAAAAGATTAAGAGACAAAATACGTTCAACTTAAGAAATAATTTAATTTCTCTCACTCACTCTCTCTCTCTTTCTCTCTCTCTCTCTATATATATATATATATATATATATATATATATATATATATATATTTATATGTGTGTGTGTGTATATATATATATATATATATATATATATATATATATATACTTTTGGAAATAGAAACCGATATCGAAGTTCTTTTATTTAGTGTTTCATTTCTACATTTTCCTTCTATAAATTTCTTCAAAGCACTTATTGGATTCAAATTTTATGGCAATCATATAAAAAAAGCCGATACTCGTGTCTTTCTTCAAAATATCCGAGGTTTTGACACTTTTATCTTGTTAAAAAATATTTATCCGAATGTTTAGACACTTTCATGAATAAACGATTGGCCTGTTATTGCGAAAAGAAATTCTGATCTTATATTTCGTATTCATTTCTAAGCTTTTAAATCAATATATTATTTGGCTAATTCTGAGAAAAAAAACCTTTTTCTTTTATACCACCTATATTTGTCATTCAAAATAATATACGAATGTGTCAAAGCACTTAGAACAAAGGTGAATATAAAATAACACATTGATTTAACATTATACTGTGAAAATTTCAGATACATTTCAGCTTTGATCGACATGATAGGTTACGGACTTATGGGTCAAATCTCAAATGGAATTAGTTTAGAAAATTTATTGGATTGTTAAGGATGGTATGTGAAATGATTATCATATTAAAATGACAAAAAGAAATGTTTAATAAAATTGGGACGCTCGGCATATTGCTTTCTTTTTGAAGGCTTTGGAATATTTTAATTCTTCAGACTTTGATAGGTTATACTTCCAGATATTTTTTTAACTAAATCTTTCTTAACGTATTTAAAAATGGAAGTTGTCTTCTACATTTTTTTGTATTAATTCAGTCGTACCCAGGTTACTATCCATGGACGTACATTATTTCTAATTATCATCAGTACTCACCTCCCTAGGACACATCTATTTATACCTGTATTAATAGCAAGTGTTGATCTGTTCGATAACGTCACATCAGTACCTGATCGCATAAATCATTTATATCCTATTGTTAACTGGTACAAGACTGTTAATTTTAAGGCCCTAAAACAAAACTGTTCTCTATTAATCATCCGAGAGAACCGATTCTGCTTTTCATTAGTATATATGGTGCCAGCCTTAAGGAGAGTGACTCATTTCGCTTTCTTCGCCTAAAGATTTCCACTGACATGCAGTCGAAAGACTATATCGAATCCATTGCTATGTTTGCTGATAGGAATGTGGGTCGTCTTAGATATTTTTTTCTTTCCAGAATGTAATTTACATATCTACTAGTCCACCATTGGTCCATTCTTAGAATATTGCTGTTACATATGATTTATATATATATACATCCTTGATAAAATTCAAAGAAGAATCCTCAATGTATAGTTTCTTACCCTATTCGTACACTAGTATAATACCTTTTTAATACTTTGTAACATATCCTTTATTTAATTAAATAGCTATCAGTCTCTTTCCGTAGCTTTTAATCAATAACTTCCATTTCTTTTCATATTCTATTTAGGTCCAGGATGCTTTTAACAAATTCTCTATAGGATTCAAGTCTAGAGATTGTGATGACCATTCGAGTGTATTGACATCGTTTTCAATGAGCCATTTTTTGTAGATTTACCTCTATGTTTAAAGTAAGGATCTTGATAAAATTTAAAGAAAAATCCGCAATGTTAATGTAACTCCCTGACCTGGCATCTCAATATCAGTAAATTTCTCAAAGTGACAATGTAGTTTTCTTGTGCCTTTTCTATAAAATACTTTTATTGCAAATATTCTGATGAGTTCTCTCTCTCTCCTTCTCTCTCTCTCTCTCTCTCTCTCTCATTCACTCCTCTTTGGTACTTGGACCATATGAATTTATGTGCATTACAAGAATGTCGTGAACATTTTGCAGCCGAAATAGCTAGACGTAACCGTAAATTGTCGCTTGTGGAACTTTCTACCGGCTTCTTGCTTTCCATTCAAGTTTGAGCTTCAAAAGTGTATATAAAATGAAAATCACCATCTTCTGTACTCTTAAATTCTGTTATTTTATTGTTCTCACTCCTTAATAATGTTTTCCTTAAATTATAACCCAATAAACCTCTGAGTCACAGTGGCTATCTTGCTTTGATTGGGGTGAAATGTTTAAAAAAACATAAAAAAAACACAGAGGCAATGTACTTCAATTAATTCCAACTATTTTTCACCTTGATTGTTATTGATACTGTTAGTAACAACGTTTCGGCCAAGTACGCCCTGGCCATCGTCAAGCGGCCATTAATTTTAGCTTATATGAGATATCTTTTGTGGCAAGTATTTTGTTATTATGTCTTTCTGGTGAATTTTGTTTCATCTGTTTATATTTTTCACTACCTAAATCGGAGGTGTTAGACATAAGCTTAGAAGACAAAAACAACACAATGTTAATCAAAGGCTTGTATGAGCTCCATCCCCGAAGGAGATAAGCGGAGTTCTCTTTCGAACCTTTATATCGTCTATTAGGTGTGTTCGACATTTGTGATATGACGCGTCCGTACGATTTTTCGTACTATTTTTAACGTATAATATTCATTCATAATAACATATATGAGAAAAACAGATTGATCAAATTAAAATATATTAACGTCTCAAAAGACAAAAGCAAAAAGCATGTCATGTTTGCTGATATACCAAAGTTTACATAATTATCATATCTTTTCCAACATACTGTTTATGAAATCATGTAGGTAAATAATAAATACGTAAATTCAGAGGAAAATTAAAATTATATATATAGAAACATTTTTGAACATCTATTTACATCATTCGTATGTAAAATATTTACATTAATTTACAGATTAATTTACATTAATTATTATTATTTGCATTATCACATTATTTACATTATTTGTATTATATGTTATAATTATAAAATTATTTACATTATTTATATATGTTATTATTATATTGCATTATTTAAATTATTTATATTATTATGACAGTATTTGCATAATTTATATTATATGTTATACGCATTATCTATATGTTATTATTATAACATTATATACATTATTATTTATATTATATGTTATTATTATGGCATTGTTCACATTATTTGTATTATGTTATTATTATAACATAATTTACAATATTTATGTAATACGTTATTATTTTAAAACTATATGCTTTTATTATAACATAGTTTACATTATTTATATTATATATTAATATAATATTATTTATATCATCTATATTATATGTTATTATAACATTATACACATTACTTTATATGTTATAACATTATTTACATTATTTATATTGTATGTAATTATTATAACGTTATTTATATTATTTGTATTTTATGTTATTATTATGACATAATTTACATTATTTATATTGTATGTTTTTATTATAACATTATTTATATTATATATTATTAATATAACATTATTTATATTGATGTACATTATTTATCATTCATATATATACCGGCAGAAAACTCATAGAAAACATTCTAAAATTGTAGCTTGTTCTGCAACGCAAGATGATTGAAACACATGTCTGGCGATCAATTTCTTTGTGCTTCAAGCATTAACATATGATACGCAAAGTTATATAATGGATTTCTCCTACGAGTTTTTGACTTCAACAACTGCAGAGACAAATGCCTTTTAACAATTCAGCTGGAGCTGTCGACTATTGGGTTAAATATGAAAGTAAAAAACGTCGTTTTTTTCCTATATGAAGGCTGTACGATCTTCTAGTATTTTTTAAGTTTTAGGAATTTTAATATTTGTAAAATATGTGTTGAACAATTTCAGCATGTAGATAAATCTTATCAAAAATATAACATCGTTTCAAGACGAAATATGCTTAATAAGGTGTCAAGTCAACGAAAATCTTCCGGTAATATCGTTTTATTAGTTATTTTTAATGTGTGAATAAACTCGGATTTTAATTTGTACACATTATTTTATTGTACTTAAAGAAAAAATATCCTTTTTTTAAATCATTAAATGTGAAATTATCCTCCCCCGCCAAAAAAGAAAGTAATTACATTAGACATTCGCATTATTCATTTAGAATTTTTCTATACCATTTACGTTTATATGTAAAAACGAACTGGTTTTTCAATCATTCGAACAAAAATTATCCAATATTAACGAAAGGGAACAGTGCCACGAAGTGAAAAAAATCTTTATGCAAATTCTAATTACATTACTTATATTTTCTGCATGAGTAACCTACCAAAAACTAACTTATTATAAAACGCAGATTGTGTGTGTGTGTGTGTGTGAGTGTGTGTGTGTGTGTGTGTGTGTGTTCGTTTATATATGGGATCGTATTTCCTACATTTTTCAACCGATTTCAACAAAACTCCACAGGACTACGTAAAATTACCCGGCGGTGGTTCTGACAGCGCCAAAAATTGGAAAAACACAATTGTTTTTGCAAAAAATTAGCACGACTAAGGGTATCGCACCCGGCCGGAAGTTACTGCCAGCTACTCAAACCTCTGAACACAGAACGAATGCCGTTAACTTCCGGTGACTCAGCGGTTTTTTTTTTTTTTTTTTTTTGCAGAGAACGATACACAAAAAGTAAAACAAATGAAACAAACATACACAAGTCCTCCTAACTAAAAACAATAACCGGAAACTACTTTAAATACACACGGTGTCCAAGAGAAACCCATGTGTACAGTCAAAATGCGGAATTTAATTTTAATCATCAACCAAAAGATATTGCCAACCTACTACGATGCCAACCGGACCCGACATAAACACAACCGATTTCTTCCACCAAGCAACTTGGCAAAAATATTTGCTAACAGTCTAACTCTCTGCTCTCGGGCGGAGAGGAACCCGGACGAGGCTCCGCCGAAGGGCAGAGTCTCGTTCGGGGTGGTTGACTGCCTCTGAACCCGTTTATGCGGGTTCAAAGAGGGAATATTTTTGAGATCCCACATTAAACCCGGCCTTGTGCCATATGTAACCCTCGTGGGGGGTAGCTAAATATCACTTGGCAAAAATATTTTAAGTCAAGTGATAGCGATTGCTGTATGAGTCGTACAATTTTTGAATCAAGTACGGGCAACGCCGGGCCATGCTGCTAGTATATGATAAGAATGGGGAAGCAAACACTCTTGATTTGAATACCTGAGTAGGTTCAACAGAGTTTGTTCATCTGATTTTCTTCACAACTTGAATTTTTATGTTGTTTCAGGATGAAGTTTGATTTGATTCAATCATATGAAATCTCTAAATGAAACTTGTAGTGAACGGCCAATCTTCCAGATCTTCTCTCTTATGCAAATTAATTGAAACAATTGCTTTATTTTCCTTTCTTTCACCATACGGTCAATTGTAGACCCACTGAAGTTACAGAATGTAATCAATTTCTATTTTTTTTTTTACCTCAGATTAGATCATTTGCTGGGGCATCTAGTAATATGAATCTATTTTCGCGGTGTATGATGAAATTCGTTTGGTCTTGAAAAATATTGCATGAGATTTTTATCACGCCCAGAAAACTATTGTCTCGACTATTGATTAGTTGTAATACAGCAATTGTCTACGACAGACTTTACTGCAGAGAAGCTTACAATTTTCATAAATTTGTTTGTCGCTTTAAATTTCTGTTATTTTATTATCTTATGAAAGTCTAATTGTTTTCGTATTTTTACTTTTAGCATTTTTTAGAACTAATATCTTTGTTTATTTTTATATTTGTCAATTACATTTAATCATGACCAAATAATCTCAGTAACATCTTGAAATTTAGTGGAGTATATATTCCTGTCAAAGAACGAATATTTTCTATGAAAATTTCTCGGACATTCAGGCCGGTAAATGTTATTTAATACTGTTTATCATAAACAGAGCATTTGCTTAAATACTTGTATCTATAAATAACAACGTTAAACATAAAAATGTCTTTAATAAATAAATTGTTGGACCTTGTCCATTTCTTAATATATATATATATATATATATATATATATATAGAGAGAGAGAGAGAGAGAGAGAGAGAGAGAGAGAGAGAGAGAGAGAGAGAGATACCAGTGAGCAAATCAAAGTAATATAGTTTGGCCCGGAAACGCTCCTGATTTAAATCCAATCGAGAATCTGTGGTCAATCTGCAAGGGACGATTTCTAAGAATGAACATACGAAATACTAATATGTGCACTGGGTCATGTTTCATTAGGAAAATACGAAAATAATAACAGAATTATTCGTTTTGTTTCAATTAATTTGTACATGGGTGTAGTTGCATTAACACGAATCAACCGATGTCTCTACTCTTGGACCTAATTTTCACCAATGGCCATTTCAATCTCATCAGTTTTCTACTCTTTATCTATTCTGATGTCATAACTATTTACTCCTATCTTAATAATATGTCTAATGTTTGTTATGGTCAAATCGGTAGCTGATATCAAAACTGACCTTCAATCTCTTGTTATCAAGTTCAGGAAGCAGCTTGTTAGCTGTAACTTCTCTCAAAAGAAGATTCCACCTTTTAATCGTCTGAGAGAATAGTTTTGCCTTTCACCAGTGACTCATTAGGCCTTCTTAGTCTAACGTTTTCCGTTGATATGAAGCGAAAAGAGTATATAGACATAATTTCATGATCTGCTACAAGGAGAATTTGTTCACTGTGTCGTCTTACACACTTCCCCGTTTTACACATTAATAATTTTACCATTCATCCATGCACTGAATATTGTTCTGGTCTGGTGCCTCTGTTATAAATTTAGAGATGCTTGATAAAATTCATAGAAGAAACTTCAATATTGTCAGCCCTAACTTAACATATCGACTTCAGTCATTTTACTACTGACGTAATGTAGCTTTTCTATGCGTTTCCTAAAATATTTTCTTTGTAATTAGTCGAATAAATGTTCTTCTGTGGTACCTCGATTTTACAAACTTTATCACAGTACTAAACTGGCAGCAAGTTTTAATCATTTTACAGTTGTAATTGCTAGATGTAACCGTAAGTTCAATCCTAACACTTTCTTCTCTCGTACATCTAAAATGTGGGACTCTCTTCCAGCTTTCCAGTAAAATTTGATCGCTAAATATATAAATGAATTGTCAATCATTATCTTCTTTTTTTTTTTTGATACATGTTCTTTTATTGTTCTTAATGTGTCTTTTTGTCTCATATTTTTTAACACTCTGTACCCCGTTGTGTCTTAGTAGTTTTATCGCCTTGTTGTAGAATAAGTGATAAAAAATTTCAAGTGAAGACTTGTTTAATTTTGCACTGATTTATTATAATATTGTCTTCAATATATTCTCTTTTTTATTTTCAGAAACTCTTATATGATTGATTATTTCGCTCTTTTTCAGGTATGAAATTTGCTACGAGTGCCTAAACAAGAAAAAATGTTAGAGGGATGTGTTTTGCCGAGGTACCTATTCGCGCACACTTTATTCCGGGAAAATCGATATGTAACAACATACTTGGTTACATGAATAATACTACACTGGTATTAAACAGACAGATGTAGACAATTAGAAAAATAAAGAGAGAGAGAGAGAGAGAGAGAAATAATAAAATATGTTAATATATCCTATGATATAGGATGACAGAAACACATCAGAAATGCATATAAGCAAACTGAGAGATCGATGTGGCTGTTCATAGGAACATATTCAAATAATCATATAGATGAGATAAAGTGGAATAAATATATATATATATATATATATATATATATATATATATATATATATATATATATATATATATACAATACCCTTTCAGGAAAAAAAAAAATAAAAATAAAATAAAAAATAAATAAATAAATCTCCATAGACACTTAACGAGACTAGACGATATCTTCTTCCGTTTTAAATTTAGACACCCCAACCTTACCCTGACTTGACGTCTTTGAATGTAACTGAGATATTGATACAAATTATTAACCCTTACGCCGCTTTTCTTTAAATAATTGCTCTAACCGTTCCCATAGTAATTTTAATTTCAATAATGAATATGCTCATAAAAACGCGTAAATTTCAGGAATTAGTTATTGCAAAAAGAATTTCGCTTGAAGATGGAACAGAGCTCGTTACTTTAATTCAGTAGTTTAATTCAAATAATTATATTGAAGTTTTCGGCTCTTGTTTTGAAACATGAGAACTATTATATAGCGTTGGAATCATTTTAAATAAATAATTATATATATATATATATATATATATATATATATATATTAAGAGAGAGAGAGAGAGAGAGAGAAAGAAAGAAAGAGAGATTTTTGACAAAATTCAAAGAAGTATCTGCAACATTACTAGTTCAGACATGGCAGTGCCCTGCCATAGCGTCATGTCCCTGCGCTCTTTCTATAAATATATTCAAGTTATTTATACGGATGAGCCTTCCTGTTTTTCAAAATTTCATTCTTTTGACTTCACTAATTTGAACGCAGTACAAGATTGGTGGCTGGGTTTCATGATATTACTGTTAAAATTGTCTGTTGTAACTGTAAAGTCTATGTTAAAGAATTCATCTCCCTCACTTCTCCAATGTTGAATCCTTTTTCTGCGACGGCTCAAGTACCGTTTTCAGAAATCAGTTTGTCGCTTTGAATTCTGTTCTTTAATTGTCATATGAAACTCTGACTTTTTTTTATTATTACATTTGGCATTTTTCTAACTTTTATCTTTTTACACTTAATCATGACTAAATAATCTCAGTAGCCCCTTCAAACTTATCGCCTTCCTTGAGATGAAATGGTATAAATTTATATATATATATATATATATATATATATATATATATATATATATATATGTATATGTGTGTGTGTGTGTGTGTGTGTGTGTGTGTGTGTGTGTGTGTGTACACACGCACTCACAGACAAACTTCATCTACGGACCCCCGTCAATGGTCTTCGATGTAACGGACAAAATTCGCAGCCAACATAAAAAAAATCTGCAGGAAGAAAAAAAAACAAAAAAAAACTTCCAAATCATCAACCATATATTACAGAAAATCTTGGCTTAAGGGAACGAGTCCTAGTAGTTTTCAAAGTAACCCCTTGGCGAAGGTGGTTGGCCTTTCAATTGTAAACAAAGACGGGTGTACAGTATATAAAGTACGATACATTAGGGCGAGCGTGGGAAAGTAGCTGTGTGAAATCTATTATTTTTGTTATTTTGATTAATATATCTATTAAGTATATATTTACTTATGCCATATATATATATGTTTATAGTATTTACATTATGATCATGATTACTAGTAGTTATTATAGAGGTTTTATAACTCAAACATAACTTCTGCCCATCTACGGACAATAAGCTTTAACGGGTCATCCCTCCACACTATCTGTCCGTTGATGAGAGGTTTGCCTATATATATATATAATGAAATATAGTTTTACGGCATGTTATATTTATGGATTAAAATTCTTAATATAAGGAATTGAGTGTATATAAATTGTATAAAAATATATGCATATGCGTTGCGGGGTGTTGGCTTGAATATCCACTTTTCTATTGTTATATATATTTTAAATATTTGATATATATTTATATACATGTATAGGTGGAGTGTCTATGTGTGTGTGTGTTTGTGTATGTGTGTGAAGCAAGTGTTAGGTGGATTTGGTATAAATAACATCTGTCAGAGATGTATAACACAGAAACATTTTCTTTTTCAAGTATACAAAATGGCGTAATCTAAAGTCTAAATGCAGAGACATTTACGTTAACCTGATGAATAATTATAAACGTTTGTAAATTTTAAAATTCCTTTTCCTTGATGCCACATGAAGTCATCTAAGATCTAAATAAATAAACATTCAGTTAACCTGATGATTATTTTTCAGCTTGTTCAAATTTAAATATTTCCTTTCGAAAATGCTAAATGGCGTAATCGAAGTTCTAACACCTAAACATTTCAGTTAACCATAAGAATATTTAGTAGCGGCCTTAAATTTAAAAATTTTGAGTACCTGTCAAATATGTACTTGTCGCAAAATAAAACGATCATATTTGCCTTGATAAAATACGTCAAATGACGAAAACGTGGGCTAAAAACCAAGTATTGTTTTCCTATTGACTTTTCTCTCATATATATATATATATATATATATATATATATATATATATATATATATATGAAGAAATATAATCTTAATTTGTGCTATATTTATGGGATAAAAGCCTGACGTTTGAGTTTAGCATGAAACGGCCTGTCGCCTCTAAATGTTGACTTCAATGTTCACACACACACAGACACACACACAGACACACACAAACACACACACACACACACATATATATATATATATATATA
>CAHIKZ030004817.1:3127500-3130000 GCA_903632075.3 Acanthosepion pharaonis | reverse complement strand
AATTACCACATAAATATGTTATAAAATCATTACAAGAATAGCCATTTCGTTTCAACACATCTGTTGTCTTATTTTTATGAAGTGGTTGGTTCTTTCCAAGAAAGTTTACTGATTCTGCCGATTTCTGGCCTAGTAGTGTTAATAAGCCTAGTAGATGGCTTAGTTCCGAAATCGGGTTTATGGTCTTTTAACAAAACATTCGCTTCCTTTGTAGTTTAATGACCCGATCACTTATGTTTACACACACAAACACACATACACCATATATATATATATATATATATATATATATATATATATATATATATATATATATATATATATATATATATATATATATATATATATATTCACTTCAATATTCACTTTTATATATATATATATATATTCACTTCAATATTCACTTATATATATATATATATATATATATATATATATATATAAAAGTGAATATTGAAGTGAATAGACGCAATCGTCAGACTGCCTGACGACTGCGTTTAGCATGAAACACCATGTTGTCTCTGAGTGTTGAATTCAACGTTCACTTTTATATTTATATTTACATAGGCACTATCTCTGATATTAAGCACTTTTATCCCATAAATATAGCACACCTTAAAACCATATTTATATATATATATATATATATATATATATATATATATATATATATATATTTAACTTTCAGTTACCTTTCATTGAATACGGCCGACAAGGAAAATTGAATTAATAGTTTATTAAATTTTTCCAGCATTTTAACATTTTCCCCGCCTTGTTGGAATTAAAGAAGATAAAAATTGTCCGGCATTTTTAATGACATATGCGGCGTTATATGCCGTTCAACAGAGAAATCCACCATATATATATATATATATATATATATATATATATATATATATATATATATATATATATATATACCTACGCTCTATCTCTGATATTGAGCACTTTGTGTCATAAATATAGCACACCTTGAAACTATATTTTTGTATATACATACATACGTACATGGATACATATATATATACATACATAAATAAATATATATATATATATATATATATATATATATATATATATATATATATATATATATATATATATAATGGATCATGTGTTGTCATATTTTTAGACGGATGTCGTCCGGCTCTGCGCAAGACTCATCAGTGAAGAGATTAAAAAAACCTGTAGTGGTTTAAGGAAACGAACTGCTTTGCATCTGCTCTGTAGCAGATCTGAGATGTTGACTGGGAGGCTCCGCGTCATGTCAGATTAGGCAATGACAGAGATACCTCAGTAAAAATGTTTCTCACATCGTTCTATTAGCCTGGAATGCACTGCTTCTCAATGGTATAGGCTTCCATAATATAAATGCACAATTATAATATATATGAAAGTAGCATACATGAAGCGGTCACTGTAGTAGTGTTCGTTCGTTTTAGGTTATATGTCGACAGGCCCTATATCTGAACGCAATTTATCCAACAATGTTGCTTACGTATCTCGTGCGCTGGAATAATGTTGCTTTTTCTCCTTTATTCATTTTTTACTACATATCAACGCTTTGTAACCAGAAAATATTTTCAGATTTAAGAATTTGTTTAGATAATAATGGTTTAGTGATAAAAAAAATTTACTAATTAACCCATAGCTAGTAGATTCATCACTTTTCTAATTATATGTCTTCATAAGTTAATATAACGTTCCTAGTATCAATTGAAACTCCAAGCTAACAACACCTGGTATTCTCAAGTGGTCACCCATCTAAGTACTGAACAGTCTCAACGTTGCTTAAATTCGCTGATCATTCGGGAATGATATAGCCGTAAGACATATTTTTTTTATTTTTTGATAAGAGTGAAGAACACATTTTGAGGTCAAAAATAAATAAAAAACACTCTTTTTTTTCTACTGTTACGCTTCGTGTCCCTTCAAAATGGGAGCGATCACGGCTCTCTACAACTTCCTAACCTAAGCAAATTCTTACTCCCTACCATCGATCCCTATTCCTACTCTGTTATCCATTAACACTAATGTACTAATTAATTTAAATGTTACTTTCTCTGATGCCTCACAACTTGTTGTGGTACGATTCACCTAATTTACATAGTGGGGTACCGACCATATAAATATGGTTGGTACCGGGAAGACGGGGGGAGGAATCAAGAGATTCAATCCAGAGACTCTGCCCGACTGCGACTAATGTCAACACATTCTCCAGGAACGGTCTTCCCGAGAATATACCAAATTATCTGTAAATATTGTGTACACGTTCTTGTGTCAATACATTTTGTTTAAGTACATTTTGTGTTGTATTAGTATTATTCCATGCTTTATTCAAGTTTCAAGACAACTTATTGTGACTATTAATTATTCCAGTGGGTCATTTCTCAATACCTATCCTCGAAATTTCTACCATTTTTTTCTCTGATTAGTATGTGAGCTTTTCTAGTTCTCTCCTTATTTGCAATTTCAAAATTGATCATATATTCTGATTATG
>CAHIKZ030004817.1:3115000-3125000 GCA_903632075.3 Acanthosepion pharaonis | reverse complement strand
CCTATATGGCAATCATAATTGGATGATCTCATATATGAAAATCACTACTGGACAATCTCCTACATGACAAACACTATTTGGACGATCTCCCATATGACAATCACTACTGGACAATTTCCTATATGACAATCACTAATAAACGACCTCCTATATAGCAATCACTATTGAACGATCTCCTATATGACAATCAGTACTGGAAAATTTCCTATATGACAATCACTATTGGACGATCACCTACATGGCACACAATACTGGACAAGATCCTATATTACATTCACTACTGGATCATACCCAATATGGCAATCACTACTGGACAATTTCCTATATGACAATCACTGCTGGACGATCTCCTATATGACTATCACTACAAGATAATGTCGTATATGCCAATCACTATTGGAGAATCACCTATATGACAATCACTACTGGAAAAATTAAAGAAACCATTTGATGGCAGATGATTTCCGACATAAGAATGTGACAGCAATAGAACTCACGGAACATTTCATCATTGCCAACAATAATTTCGACAAAACATCTTTAAGTACATATTGTGAATAAAAATACACTGTAATAAGCATGATCTTCTAAATGGCAATCACTATTGGACGATCTCCTATATGAAAATCATTATTGGACGATCTCCTATATGTCAATCACCATTGAACGATCTCCTATACGACAATTACAACTGGATGATCTCCTATATGACAATCACTGCTGGACGATCTTTTATATGACAATCACTACTGAACGATCTCTTATATGACAATAATTGCTGGACGATCTCCTATATGACAATAATTGCTGGACGATCTCCTATATGACAATCACTGCTGGACGATCTCCTATATGGCAATCACTACTGAACGATCTCCTATATGACAATCACTGCTGGGCGATCTCCTATATGACAATCACTACTGAACGATCTCCTATATGACAATCACTGCTGGACGATCTCCTATATGACAATCACTGCAAGACGATCTCCTATATGACAATCACTACTGAACGATCTCCTATACGACAATCACTACTGAACGATCTCCTATATGACAATCACTACTGAACGATCTCCTATATGACAATCACTGCTGGACCATCTCCTATACGACAATCACTACTGAACGATCTCCTATATGACAATCACTGCTGGACGATCTCCTATATGACAATCACTACTGAACGATCTCCTATATGACAATCACTGCTGGACGATCTCCTATATGACAATCACTACTGAACGATCTCCTATATGACAATCACTATTGAACGATCTCCTATATGACAATCACTGCTGGACGATCTCCTATATGACAATCACTACTGTACGATCTCCTATATGACAATCACTGCTGGACGATCTCCTATATGACAATCACTACTGAACGATCTCCTATATGACAATCACTGCTGGACAATCTCCTATATGACAATCACTACTGAACGATCTCCTATATGACAATCACTACTGAACGATCTCCTATAAGACAATCACTACTGGAAAAATTAAAGAATCCATTTAATGGCTGATGATTTCCGACATAAGAATGCGACAGAAATAGAACTCACGGAACATTTCATCATTGCCAACACTAATTTCGACAAAACATCTTTAGGTATATATTCTGAATAAACATACAATTTATTCACCAACCTTTCAACTCTTAAATAGCATGAAAATAATTGCATATGCAAATTTCTCAGTTTCCACAATGGGAGGATGAAACAGAATGACAGGAGTGTTCCACAAGATTTATATCAAACTCTATGATTAATTTCTCTTACTAACTAATAAACAGGCATAATATTTGAAGATGAACACGCACCTATCATTTACCCGCGTTTCAGTTGCATTCCATTTCACACTGGCAGCGTTTCATTGGTTTCGACGCGTTCATAATCAGTACAACAGTTTTTCAAAAGGCCAGCAAGGTTTATACAAAGATTTGAAATTTATTTTCATGTTTATACTTGTATGCTATTTTCAGTCATACCTTGAAGAAGACGTATGTAATGTCGAAATATAGTCAAACTTTGTTAAACATTTTTAAACAGTGTTTCGTTTATTTTCTTAATTCGCGCTTTTCTCGAGCTGTTTTTATAATAATAATAATAATTTGATAATTTTTCTTTATTAGCTCCATATAACTGTTTTGTGCAATCCCTTAAATATAGCATACACGTATGTTAGGTTTATTCTGAATTCAATAATTGAATAGAATCTTGTTTACTCTACTGAAAAATCGAAATAATGGGATACCATAAAGTACTTGAAAACTAGATGCACACATAAGAACTTTGCACAGTTTTCACATAATTTAAATCCTATGTAAACCTCATTCGACGAAAGTAAATGTATTACAATTAAATGACACAGAAGTCTTTATTTAGTAACTTAAGAAAACAAACATACATACACACATGCACGCTTATATATATATCTATATATCTATATCTATCTATATATATATCTATATATATATATATATATATATATATATATATATATATATATTTTTAAGTTATGAAGAACTCGGTAATCCGTATTGGTAATCCCAAGGAGGATGAAATCCTGAGAGCTCAATGTAAATCCAGAGGTAATATTTAAAGAAAACAGACCACTTTAAGGTACCATTACAATAATTTATTTCATAGTCCTTTTTAAAAGACCATCAGATAGCACTTCCAAAATGAAATGAAACGAAAAAATGAGATTTTTCATTTTCCGTTTCATTCATTTTTGGAAGTGCTATCTGATGATCCGGCGTTCTTTTAAAAGGACTATGGTGAAATAAAATTATTGTAATGGTACTAAAGTGGTCATTTTTCTTTTTAAAACTAATTATTCATATATATATATATATATATATATATATATATTCATTTTTATGGATATTAGTTTGTAACACTGGGTTTCATGATTTTGCAATCATGGGATGATCACAAAAGTGTGGAAACCAAACTAATATCCCAATAACTGAATATATTAGCACTATCACAGATATTGAGCACTTTCCACTAAATACCGCGCATATAAATATATATATATATGTGCGTGGGGGTGGCTGGATGTGTGCGTGCGTGTATTAAGGTGCAATTAGGCAATAATTTTTTCTAACATTGTCGAGTCCATAAATATTTATTATAGTGTCAAAAGCAATTATAATACACAACCAGTGGGAATTACTACCCTCTCCTCCTCTACACACACATTACGTGACATTCTCACTATCGGGCAAGCAGTTCACATGGACAGGTCGTTAGTACATGCGTCAACGAAAATTTCATCACGTTTTCCTTTCCAGCTCATAGTAGTAGTATAGAAAAATAGTAGTAGTTGTAGTAGTAAAAAAAAAATACGATGAAGCTTTATAGACTTTGCTTATTCGTTATCTTATTCTTTTATTGATTTCCGACCCATATTTGATCGAAATTCGACTACAAACACAGTACTCAGTTTTAATGTTTCTCGTTTCTCAAACAACACATAACAATCAGAAAATAAATAATACTCATTTTATTGTTTCCATATCTTGATCTACCTATTTTTTCTTGATCAATCTATTTCAGCTTGTTCTATCTATCTAAGCATATTCAATCAATCTATCCATATTCAATCTACGTATCTATCTATCTATCTATCTATCTATCTATCGAAGCATATTCTATCTCTCCATATATCTAAGTATATTCTATCTATCTATCTATCTATCTATCTATCTATCTATCTATCTATCTATCTAATGTATATCATTTTGCAAAGCCATAACGTCATCTTACTTTTCTGGTTTGACCTTGAATCCGCATTAATTGCATTAAGTATATATGCAGATTACAACTGGGTTATCTTTCTATATGAAAAGTTAACTATGTCGCTATTGTTTCGGTGACAATATCTGATACAAATCCCATTTTCTCAAACTGATTTAGATTTGAATTCATATCTGGCACGATTACTAATTAAAACAGACATATTCTTCAAATATTCAAGAGTAGTTCAACACTAGCAATCTGCATAAATGTCAAACAAAATCCGTAAATTTTACATTCATCTTATTAACTCGTTGGCATTTTTATGAGTTATTTAATTCCATTGAGAACCATTTTCGTCTATTAGCTTAAGTGTTCCTTGTCCGGTTAAGTCTTGTTCTTATCATTCTCTACTTTTTTCTTATGTTTTCATTTTTCTACTACTTTTTGCCGCATCTAATTTCCTATGTGTTATCCAGCAGTTCTGAAAAATCTTGGCATTGAAGTTACATTAATTTCCCCTTTTCTTGTTCTCCTATGTTAAATAGTAATGTTTTCCTTAACCTATCTCAGTATATGTGCAAAACGAAAGAATCTCGTTAAATTTTTCGTTCTTTGTTTCTCTTGAAAGTTTTGAAATTTACCAAGAATTCTTCCATCGTGGCATATGGCCATTTACTTTGTAAAAGTAGTTTTTTTTTAAAGAAATTTATGTTACAATGTATATCTGTAACATTTATACATTACAGTAGTAATTAAAATAGAGACAGCCAATTTCTCATACGTAATGTTAGAATTTATTCAAAACCAGACATAAGAGAAGTCTGGTGCAGTAATCCCCAACGTGTGCCTGAGACATTTTAAAATTTGGCCTGGAATTGGTCAAAGAAGATATTTGGGATTTGAAATTTTATTTTTTTCCACTAGCGTAAAATGATGAAAATACAAACAGATTTATTTTACTTTTAAATGCAAAAATTGAGAAATCTTTTAAACAAAATTTTCGATGTTTTCTTTTTATAAATTACATTTTCAAACAGATTTGAAACATCCCTTCCTTACTTGAATTTCCCACAACCTGGTTTCTCGAGGCGAGATATTCTACAGGAAATAAAGGTAGTTTATTGCAGATTTAAAAGAGAGGTTACTTATGCCTGAAGCTGAACCAAGTCTTGGAAGTCCAACTTGACAAACTAACAGATAGAGACCAGCAGCAATGTCGTCATTAGAGAGGATTTATATTTCCTACTAAATCTTTATTTAGTGAATAAAATGTATTTCCTGTTACATGGAATTTCTATTTGTGCTTATGTGGACCTGAAATTTTACTGATACCAAAACTGTACCACAAGAAAGAAAAGGTTGACAAAAACTGATCTAATGGCTTCGTGGTTTTCTCCGAACGTAGATTCTACACTATCTTAGGGATAGTGAGCCTGTCTTCGCCTTAAGATAGGTGTTTATATATTTACTTTCGCACTTTTTCTCAGGCTCGAATATCCTACACGCAGCTGTGTTGAACACTTGATTACATGTCAGGATCAGTCACTTGTATCTTTTGATACATCGATTTGCACTCGGCGGCTAAATGTACATCTCTTAGGAGAACCTGTTCATGAACGCCACTTCTCTGTAGGTCTGAGTTCAAATCAATTTTAGCATCATCTCAGCACATAAATTATTGCCATATATTTTACTGGATTATTCAGTACAAGTGAAATATATGTTGAAAAATGACTTTACTTATTTCATTTGAGTTTTATATATATATTTTGCTGTTGTATTCAATAAGGAAAGTCATTTTCCCCCTTCAAAATCTAATTTGTTCTGTTTCCGTTATAATTTCGCACGTTGTCTCTGGATATTTTCAGTTTCGTCTCATAGTTCATGTCTAGGATGAGGTGTTATCATTACTTGCATTATTTACATTCGGTCAAATGTCCTCAGGTTTGTAGTTAATATCACAATGTTTCCGCTGTTGTGTTCACCCGGCTTTTTCAGATGACTATCAATAAGGGATTTTCTCAGGGGTTCAGTTCAAAACTATCTAGAGATTACCCGGATTGATAGACAAATGAAGAAGTCCAAAACATTGTGTTTCCGAAATGTTGTGACTATACGTTTTAATAATTTTCTAATATTAAATCTATATTTCGAATGTGATGAAATAGGATTGACAATCAGAGGTTGTGTTTCTGCTCCTCATCCGGAGCCTACTATTTTATTATACACATGATCAGTTCTTGTTCGCTAACCCGTCTTTCAGTGAACCTTTGACCAGGGTGTTTGTTCAGTTTTTTGTTGCAGAAAAAAAAAACTGAAATTCTAACATTTAAGTAATTACTCACATATTTCGACAGTCACTTTCATGCCAAACCCAATCATCAGGTGTGACGATTACATTTAGTATGAAACATACTGTTGCGTCTCTCCTTATATATATATATATATATATATATATATATATATATATATATATATGTGTGTGTGTGTGTGTGTGTGTGTTTATATATATATATATATATATATATATATATATATATATATATATATATATATATATAGAGAGAGAGAGAGAGAGAGAGAAGAACTATCTCCCAAAACAAGCAATACCTTATGTTTAAAATGAATTCTTAAAATGGAAAAGTCTTTCTTGAAGATTTTAATATGCTAATAGTTTAAATTTGATATTTCCGTTAAGCAATAAACATTGTTGTATTTAAAATCGAATTTAAATTGATTGGAATTATTTTCTTATTAGCAGCAAAAAAAAATATTTTTTTTATATTGCCAAATCTGTCAAAGCAACCGCAAACTGATTATTATTACTTTTTCAAGTAAATTATACATTTATGAAACTTTAGTTGAGGAAGATTAACTGATTTAAGGTTTTATTAATCTGAATTAAAACAAAATATTTCTTACTTTCAAAGCATCACAGAAAGCATTTCCTTTGATGTGTACGTGGGTGATTTTATGAGATGTTGAAACATCTATCGATAACCTGATGTTTTGCTAAATTTATGTAAGGGGGAAACAATTGTCGAAAAATTACATGGTGAATACAAACCAAACGCAGTAATCTTAATTTAACATATCATAAGCATTTTGATATTTTATTCCATTTTGGCTTTGTAGTCTTTTCCACTTAGACGACGCTTTTGCGAAAAGTTAGAAAATTACAAATTCTTTTTAAATTTACTATAGGTACTACTCTTATTTTCTGATAATGTTGTGAATGAATGCCAGCATTGCCAAAAATCAGCACGTTTGTACAAACACATATAGGTACAAAAGAAAATTCTTTTTAAATTACAGCGATCGCAGAATTGAAGCAGACTTTTCCAGTTATGATTCGTAAATGTAGTTTTTTTTTATTAGACGTATATAAATTGATTGCTTCATATTAATAAACAACATTGAAACATTTAAAATTTTATAAATTATTCTAATTAAATCTTTAAAAAGTGAAAACAATTATTATAAAATTTATTATTCTTCGACATTTTTTTCTTAAGAAAACAATTTCCATAATATATTTTATTCATAAAAGCAAAATGCATTTCTAATTGTTCTTTTATTTTAAAGGTTCAGTTAAGATTTTCTGCAAATGGGAGATCTGTTTAACACACAAAAGCAAGTTGATTTAAATTCTAATTTGCCATATCCCTAGAATTCTCAAAAACCGTGTCCTTATAATACTCCTAAGCCGTGTCCTCATAATTCTCCTAGAACATATCCCTATAATAATCCAAAGGAGTGTAATTATAATTCTCCTAGCCATGTACTTATAATTCTCATAGGCCATATCACTATAATACTCTTAGGCCGTGATCTTATAATTGCCCTATGGCGCGTCCCTATGATTCTCCGAGGACGCGTCCTTACAATTCTCATAGGGTGTGTCCTTATAATTCTCCTAGGCCATATCCCTATAATTATTCTAGGCCGTGACATCATAATTCTACTAGGTTGGGTCCTTATGAATCTCCTAGACCGTGCTCTTATAATTCTCCTAGGCCATATCGCTATAATTCTCCTAGGACGTGTACTCATAATTCTCCTTAGCCATATCAGTATAATTCTCCTAGGCCGTGTCCCTATAATGCTCCGGACCGTGTCCTTATAATTCTCCAACGTCATATCACAATAATTATCATAGACAGTGTACTTATAATTCTCTAAGGGCGTGTACTTATAATTCCCCTATGCAACATCCATAAGTCTACTAGGCTGTGTCCTTATGATTCTCCTAGGCCGTGTCCTTATAATTCTCCTTATCAATATCACTATAATTAACCTAGGCAGTGTGCTTATAATTCTCCAACGCCATATCACTATAATTCTCCTAGGCCGCGTTCCTATAATTCTCCAGGCCGTCTCCTCATAATTCTCCAACGCCATATCTCTATAATTATCCTACGGCGTGTCCTTATAATTCTCCTATGCCATATCCCTATAATTCCTCTACGCCGTGTCCTCATAATTCCACAAGGGCGTGTCCATATAAATATTCTAGGCCGTGTCCTTATAATTCTACTAGGCCATGTCGCTATAATTCTCCTAGGCCGTGTTCTTATAATTCTCCTAGTTCATAAAACTAAAATTCTCCTAGACCTTGTCCTTATAATTATCCTTAGGGATATCACTATAATTCATCTAGGCTGTGTCTCTATAATTATCCTAGGACATATTATTATAATTCTTCTATGCCCTGTCCCTATAATTCTCCTAGACCATTTAGATATAATTGTTCTATGACGTATCTTTATAATTGTATTAGAACGTGTCCATATAATTATCCTAGGATGTTTCCCTATAATTCTCCTAGTGTTTATCCCTATAATTCACCTAGCATGTGTGCCTATAATTATCATAGGACATGTCCCTATAATTCCCCCAAGTAAGTGTCCTTATAATTCACATAAGAATTGTCCGTATAATTCACTCATTTATATCCCTATAATTCTCCGAGTAAGTTTCGTTATATTTCTAATTGACCATATCTTTATAATTCTTCTAGACTCTGACCCTATAATTTTCATAGGCCTTGTCCTTATAATTCTCTATGGACATATCTCTAAAATTGTCAAAGGCCGTGTCCCTAAAATTCTGCAAGGCAATATCCCTATAATTAACCAAATGACATATCCGTAAAATTCTCCTAGGCTGTGTCCCTGTATTCCTCATAGGCCGTGTCCCTATATGTCTCCTGTGCCGTGTCCTTATAATTCTGCTTTGCCACATCATTATAATTTTTTTAGGATGTGTCCTTATCATTCCCCCGGCCGTGATCTTATCATTCTTCTAGGCCCTGTCCTCATAATTCTGCTTAGCCAGATCACTATAATTCTCCAAGTCTGTGTCCTTATTATTCTCTTCGGACATATTCCTGTAATTCTCTTAGGACATGTCCCTATATTTAACCTACGCCGTGTCACTATAATTTTCTTAGGCCGTGTCCTTATAATTCTCCTAAGTCCTATTCTTATAATTACCTTGGCCATATCACTAAAATTCTCCTATGCCTTGTGCTTATAATTCTGCACGGACTTATCCCTATAAATATACGAGGCAGTTCCTTTATATTTCTCCTAAGACATATCACTATAATTCTTCTATATCTTTTCCTTACAATTCTCCATGGACATACCCCTATAATTCTACTAATCCATGTTCGTATGCTTAACCTAGGCTCTTTCTCCATAATTCTCCTAGGTAGTATCCTTATAAATCTCCTAGGACGTGTACTTATAATTCTCCTCGGTCATATCCTATAATTTTCCTAGGCAGTGTCCTTATAATTCTCCTAGGTCTTTTCCCTATAAATCTCCTAGGATTGTCCTTATAATTCTCTTGACCATATCACTATAAATCTCCTAAGACATGTACCCATAATTCTCCTAGGCCGTCTACTTATAATTCTCCTAGGGCGTTTCCTTATAATTTTGTTTCACCATATCATTATAATTCTCCAAGCCGGGTCCTTATGATTCGTCTTGGCCACATCATTATAAGTATCCGTATCCTTATAATTCTCCTCGACCGTGACTTTATAATTCTTCTAGGCCGTGTACTTATAATTCTACTTGGCCCTGTCCCTATAATTCTCTTATGCTGTTTCATTAGAATTCTCCTAAGCCATATCCTTATATTTCACTTTGGCCGTGTCCTTATAATTTTCCTAGGCTATATCATAATAATTCTCAAGAGCGATCTCCTTATAATTTTTCTAGGCCCTGTC
>CAHIKZ030004817.1:3087500-3107500 GCA_903632075.3 Acanthosepion pharaonis | reverse complement strand
CCTCACCGCCAGTCTATTAGTCTGTTTAAATTCATACAGTCTAAATACTATAGAGTAGAGCTCATCCGAAAAATTACCATGAAAATATTTATAAAAAAATCATAGATTGGCAACTTTACGACGGTGATCATGTGAAAAAAACCAAGCCGCCAATTGACGACTAATAGTATTGCTGAGTCTTCTTTCGATCTTATCAAGGAACCCCCAGGTAGATAGCAGCGGACCATATATGGCAGCAATATTCTAAGTATGGACAAATAGTAGACTTACAGATATGCAAGTTAGATTACGGAGAGAAAAAAATCTCTTGCCGGGCACATTGAACCGGCTGAGCTAAAAATTGATTCAATATAGCCTATCTTAATATATGGTCTATTTTCGAAGATGGCCTCGAGCCTAAAGGAAGTATGGAGTTGAATAAAGTGTAATGTAATACTACATCTCGTGTTTTAATTAGTAATGAACTATACGCTTAATCATACTTACACAGGCACACCCGAACAGACGCCTGTATGTCTTTATATATTGCCATTCAATTTATTGTAAAAGATTTTAGGCCGTATTTGAAATAATAAAATAATGTAATTTATAAATTCATCTTCTTACTTTGCCGGATTGAGACTTCAATTCCCTCTCGCGAGATGAGAATCATAAAATTCTACTTAGTTCATCTGCTTTTTTCCTAACAAACAGTCGTTCAATTTGTCATTCCTTCTTGCCAAATTCTTTTTCACTGCAAATAGATTCGAAATTTATGAATGGGAAGAAGCCAATTCTATCAGCAGAGGAGAAACATGAGTAGAAAATAATTATAATTTGACTACCAATTTGGATTTCGAGAAGTTAAAAATATAACAAAAATAGGCAATTTGTGATGTTTTTTTTATTTATATTTATGAAGGACCTTAGCCTAATAATGATATGTAGGTGTCAGTGTGTCTTTTCGCTTCCTTCATATCTTTATGTTTATTTATATTTGACACATTTGTTATTGATCCGTTCATTCATCCTGAGAATTATGTTCTGATTAATAAAACACTTTGCTTGCATAAGTTTATTTGCTTAAAACAAACTTTATTTCACTTCAGTATTTCTCAATATCTATCTATCTATCTATCTATCTATCTATCTATCTATCTATCTATCTATCTATCTATTAGCTGTCCATCTAGCAGTGGCAATTAAGAGTAATCTATCTGTCAGTGCCATTTAAGATCTATCTATCTATCTATCTATCTATCTATCTATCTATCTATCTATCTATCTATTTCAGACTTACGGCCATGTGAGGTTGAAACATCGGTTTTAGGCCGATCAGTGAAGCTAAGCAAAGTTGAAATTCGCCAGTACTTAGATAGGTGACCACTTGGGTGTGCCGGAGTTGAAATGGATAGCGGCTCTGATTGACTAAATGGATATCCGAGATTGAATTCCAGTCGGGTTCGTTATATTATCTCATGTGCAAAAACACTTGGGAAAGATATGAATACACTCTTTCACCACCCCAGCTATGAGTTAAATTGTAAGACAGGCACCTGGAAAACATGTTGATTTCAAAAAAATGTTTCTGCTTTAAATATCATCACGGAGGTAAGTAATCTGTAAAAACAAAAACAAATCAATCAATCTATCTATCCCAAAATCTCTCTCTCTACACACACACACACACACACACACACACACACACACACACACACACACACACACACACACATATATATATATATATATATATATATATAACCTAAAGAGCCAGACAAACCTACGTAAGTTTCCCCCACGCGGATCGTCAAGGTAAACGTAGTTAACCCTGACGATCAGCGTAGGTGAAACCTAGGTAGCTTTGTCTGGCTCTTTAGGTTGACTTCGCTTGCTCTACTTAGCGGATGGAGCACTTTGCTTAGTTATTTTTACTTTACTCGTGTCGGAGGTTTTTTTTTCTTTGGACTCTGAATTTTAATTCTAGACGATTATTTTCGCCGGAAATAGGTATTGTTAGTGCTTTATTTTTTTTTAACCTTTTTCCTTGGGTATTAGTTTTGTTCATTTACAAGCTAAAACACCTAAGGAGTTAAGCTGCTTATATTTATAAGGTTATTATTATTATTATTATTATTATTATATATATATATATATATATATATATATATATATATATATATATATATATATATATATTAGAGAGTTGAGTGGAAGGGGTTTAAGTAAGAGAAATATGAATGTTGTCGGATGTCTAATGCATAAAGATACATTTCGCTATGACATACACACACCATAGACGGTCTAAAGTTTTCAACTAATATTATCTATCTATCTATCTATCTATATATATATATATATATATATATATATATATATATATATATATATAGATATTTTTTGGATGGATAGATTGATTTGTTATTTTATGGATTACTAAATTTTATGATTATATTTTAATTCGAAACATTATATATATATATATATATATATATATATATATATATATATATATATATATATATCAGGGTGATCGTATCTATTCTCAGACTGACCATTCAATCTGTTTACATGTATTAGTGTAATGCACTTTATCTATTCAAATATATCTTTCCATATATTTAAATTTTACCGTATCTATTCTGAACTGGTCATATCAATGTCTCTCTCTCTCTCTCTCTCTTCGTGCAAAAAACCCTGTGAATCGCGCAAATTCATATTTCTCTCATGTATAAGCCAAACAGAAGGTCAGTGAGAACCCTCTTCGTTAGTATACAGTCTGAGAGAAGAAAAATCGCAAATAAATCTCGTTTGAGAAGGGTGGTATTGACCGTAGGCTCCGATATTATCCCGATGAGGCTAAACTCCGAGACACTAAAACACGAGGTGATTTCAGAAAATTGCTGGCCGTCCATGTACCATTTCTGCGTTATCGAAAAAAAGTGTGGTTGGTTCGACACAAGGTTTCGGTTATTCGATCAAATCCTCGGTCTGTGTAATCTAGCAGTTGACTTGTAAACTTTTGAACTACTGAACCTAGATCGGTCGAAATCGATTGGAAGGTCTATCGTAGGAATGCAGGATTTTAAGTGCAGACTAATAAGTTTTACTACCAAATCTATCTTTAATTAGCCCTATATTTGTAGTTAAACAATTTGGATCAAATAACATTTTACGGTGGAGTAATGGATAGCGGCTCGGATTGAGGAATCGAAGAGCCGAGTTCGAATCCCTGTCGAATCCATTACATTCGCTTACGTGCTAATACCGTTGGGAAAGGTATGAATCCTCTTCTTCTCCCCCAGCTATGGATAAATGGCAGAATAGACCGGGTTTTAGAACCTTGGATGGCAACTGGTCTGCTGCAGATAGAAATGGCAACCTACTGCGAGAAAAAAACTGTCCTGTCAGTTATGTATCGAAAGACACATGATCGCCTAAGCATGTATCCCGCATGTCATACAACTGATTAAGTGTAGCTGTATCGTCACATATATAGAGCGAAAGTTAGGATCGGATTCACAACTCAGTCGTTTCTGAGTTAACGATACAAGCTTGCTAATAATTAGACCACAGGAAAGTAAGCAAATATATATATATATATATGAATTCCTTTTATTCATATACTAAAAGGCAAAAATAAACCTTCATATAACCATTTGGCTCTTGGATTTGGTGCAATGGTTAGCTAGCTAGTTTCGGTAAATCAATTAAGACTGTGTAATGAGCTCGATCCTCAATGAGTGCTCCATACTTTTGACCTTGTGCCACATGTAATCTACGCTTAGTAAATTGCTATAACATAGCTATCTGTGATTTTTGTAGTGGTAAACACGCACAACACTTTGACGTCAAACTGCTGTAGTACAGTCCGACCTCTTTAAACCGTTAACTCTCATGGTCCGGTCATTTTGTGAATCAGTCGCCTTAAGTAGCTCCGAGGGCTGCGCCATAACATTTAAAATTTTCTGCAGAAGCCGACAGATTAGACTGTTTCAGCGATACTGTCTTACTCAATTCTTATGTATAGCTGCATCCATTACAGGGATTATATATATTAATTAATATACTTATCTGGCTTATGTCGGAGGGTATCCCCTAGACGAGGCCATACCGAAGGGCAGAATCTCGTCTTGGGAAACTGACCCCGTTTTTACGTGGTCTATAGGGAATTTTTTCACGAGCCTACTGGCTCGGATATCCCACTTTAAACTCGGCATTGTGTCACATTTTGCTGCGTGGGGCAGCGGGTAAATAATTATATTAATTTTTTGCTGTTAGGGTTTTTTTTTTAACTCATGTATTGCATGAAGAAAAACCTTGTCTGCGAGCATTAATCATTGTTGTATTTCCTGTTTTCAGCTTTGTTCTACCTTTGATAACCCAGCAGTATATATGCAAAATGAGGTGGCAACACAGTTCACATAGGTTTTTTTTTAGGAATGATTTCTGTCATCCGGCATTTACTGTGATCCAGCAGTGTCCTGGTCCCAATGGGGTCGGATCAAAAAGATCGGACGATATTATCGAATACTCTAAGCGCGTGGTCCTGTGTTTCGACCATAAAACCTGGAAGTGAATCTTACCATTATCGATTGGTAAAGGAAGATATATTTTCTTTTTAATCCTTTCATATAAGCAAGGTGATTAGCCGACTAGAACGCAGAGTGGTTACAGGGAGTGAACGAAGATGAGAAGACTTTAGTGGGAAGGACTGAGGAAAGAATAAAAAGGAATCTGTGTTCAAAAAGACAGAAGATAGTGAGTGACGTTGCATTTAAAATATTTTGAAGATTTTAATTGGTAAGGAAGCAAGTAATCGGAAGAGGTTTCCACGAGTGAGAATTGCGAGAAAAGAAACTGTTACAGTCGGCTGGATTTAACTAATTCAACAATCAGTTCTGATTGTCAATTTGCTAGGACGCTTAAATCCTTGCATGGTTGAGGGCAGACGATATCAGTGTGCAGCTAAGTTGTAAAGAAGAGTCTGAAACCTGTACTACAGTTTTATCCATCTTGGAAGTGAAATTGGATAAGCGAATTGGATTCAGAATATGTGGATAGTTACGCTAGAACGAAGCCACAATTAATCAGAACGTGGTTTGAGTTCATTGAAGGCTGGAGAGTACAATAGCCGAAGCAATGTGATGACAACAACAGAGATGGAGATAGCAGTTCGCGTGTAAATATTGCTTTATGTGTTATTTACAAAATCTTACATGTCCTGGATATTTGAAGAAATTAGATCCGGCAGGAAGTCCTCTGATCTGGTTTTGAGGAGCGAGGAACCATCTCTTAATTGCTATTGTTCTCATGTACACCCTGACTCGGGTTGGAATCACCCGTTTGGGTCCCAGTTATAGACAACCTAACAGCATGGCCCGACGATTCCCGTTCTTGTTCGTACGATTCATACAGAAAACGCTATCACTTGACTTAAAATATTTTTGCCCTTCCTTGCCTTTAAAGGAGTGCCTTTTGCCGTGCTGATGTTGCTACATGCCTTACTTCTTGCCTATCTCACACTGCGAATTTTTTCTAAGCTCTATACTAAACATTAAATCTGTTACAATAAAGAACTAAACAAAATCAACACAAAACGATCAGCTTTAAAAAAGGACTCGTAACTGGAAAAACCGAATAAAAAAGAATGTTAACAACAAATACGTTTTAACACCCAACCCAGTTCTGTGGAATCAGAATCAACGTTAAGTTTAAGCAAGCGAATGACTCAATTGGAGTAAAGTGCCATGCAGATTCAAATTTTCCCCACTTGTGACGAATGAAGCTATCGATTTTTTTTTGCATGCTAGCATACTAGTTAACATTCGTGACAGTTAGCTGTTGGCTCTCACGCTGGTCAATAAAATCATCCTGCCTATTTGTGGCAGCAAGCTATAGGCTCTCACTCTGGCCAGTTCAAAATGGCCGCAAACTACATGAAAACTGCCGTAGAAGCATGAAAACTCGATTATTTCTGCTATCGATGGGAGTTGAGAAATGCAATGCCGGTCTTGGCCTTCCGGCTAACTTGTAGCATGTGCATGTAGATTTTATTGCAAATCCGTCGAAAATTACGTCCGTGCATTCATTACACACACATACACACATCCTGCCTTTTATAGATATAGATAATGAATCCACAAATTGGGGTCAAAACACTATAAAAAGTGGAGAAATACATTTTTATGGGGTAAGTGCCAGCAATACATTTTCATAGTAAAAAATAACCAACAATTCGATTTCGTAAAAAAAAGAAAAATTAAAAATAATATTTTTTGTAAGGAGAAAAAAAAATTGTTAGGACCAGCAATATATTTTTGTAATAGAAAAATTGTCAGCAATTCATCATTTGTAAAGTGAATTACTAATACACGGAGGAAAACTAAATTTCGGTATAAAATGACCTATAAAGAGTTGACATGCCGTAAAACAAACAAAACAAATATATTACAAAAAATCGGAAACGGTAGCCGTATATATATTGAAACGCAGATCCAGATCAAATAGATTTGTGCATGGCCACTGTTCTTCTGCTATGAGCCCTAACCTTTCATGACGTTGGCGATCATGACACTCCAAGACTTCCTGTTCTTGTATCTCTTAGCAAGGTCTACCTTTTTGCTACCTTTTTGTTATCTCTCGTAATTCCACTTCGGCAAACAACATCTATCAGTTTAAATAAGTCATCGTGACCGAGCCTATGAGCGTACTTGTTCAAAAACAGACCACTTTGGATTTTTCACCTAAGGAACGCTCAACATTATCTGTTATGTACCATGTCACCTTGAAGCGATAATGGATCTCCACAACATCCTGCTTTAGTAGCACTTAGTAAATTTAGCCTTTTTTTCTATATCTTGTAATCCCTGTTGTGCCAACCATGGTAGCGATCAGCATAGTTGCTGTATAAATCACAGGTTACCTCTGTGGGTGATGAACAAGCACAAAATACATTGGATCAGACCAATGTAACAGGGAATACATAGGCATCATAGAAAACTCCTGTCTCCTGAGATTGGTAGATGTCGACTACCACTGGTTAAAACATGAATATATCAATGTTGAAATCAATATATCAAAGTAAAAGTAACTGAAATATTGTTTACTGTATTCTTTAAAGTTAATTTAATTTTGTTGGAATAGTAAACAAAATAATTATAAAAAAAAGATAGAGAAAAGTTTTGACGTAGATTAAGGAGATAATTTGAATTAAATATTAAATTTAACCAAACTGTAAAATAATGTTTAGTTCTTAAACAGGAGATATGAACTCATACCCTTCATATATACAGTGAGAGATTTTCCACGCAGCAACGCCTACACTAGTTGATCATGCAGCCTACAAGCAGATAAAACTCGTAAAATAACGGATTGCGTACCATTTTGAGAATATTCGATCATTTGTTTAGGAGATATACCACGTGAGGGCAAACACTCACAAACACACACGACCACACATGCATCTCTCTCTTTCTGTCTGTCTGTCTGTCTGTCTGTCAGTCTGTCTGTCTGTCTCTCTCTCTCTCTCTCTCTCTCTCTCTCTCTCTCTCTATATATATATATATATATATATATATATATATAATTTTAGGATATTAAAACACAATATGTTAAAATCGCTTAAAATTGTATATATATATATATATATAATTGAATATATATATATATATATACCCATATATATGTGTGTGTGTGGGTGGGTACGGGTTGAGTGATGTAGATATGTAAGTATGCAGGGAAAAGCTGATTACTTTATCACATTAACCAAAATAACAGTCAGGGGGATTAAAACAACAAACAAAAACGTCAGTGGAGCTGATAAGTATAATCTTTCCAACTCAAATTAGAATCAAGCCGCCTTTGCAAAACTATTCGTAGTAGAATTACTTACATTCCCGTCTTCGCCCCTAAAAAAACAAAACAAAACAAAACAAAAAAAAATACAATAATATCTAATACTATAAATGAAAAGAACAAACAAGCTTTTCTTCCTTTCGGATGTCGTATTTATTGCTTTTTTTCCCCAGTTACTTGCCAATGCCTTCTGCATTTCTTTATAATATATTTCTTGCAGAAACGAAAAATTAATTCTCATGAAATCACTTTATTGGAACCTTAATGCAACAGAACGAAAAGAGAAAAAAATCCAGATAAATAAATCTCCCGGAACCGGAAATAATTTACAGGCAATTACCCATGATACGCTTGAGATGAAGCGAGCGACACTTAGTTTCGCTTTATGCAAACGTACCATCTTTAGAATTCTACGTAATGTAAATATAATAATAGTATATATTTAGAAACTACAACATTATATATATATATATATATATATATATATATATATATATATATATATATATATAACGACCCCTTTTATTAATGGCGTCTTTTTTGTATCGGCAGAGGTAGATTTGCGTTTTATTAAAAAATCCCTTCTTGGCGTTTCAAAATGTTTTCGCCCCAATTTATGGCTGTGATTTGTTCAACATTATACAAAAAGTTTTTTTATATATTTAAATAAATGGATTCACAATTGTTTTGTTATTTATTATTTATAATATAAAAGATTCAATATATAATTTAGCATGCCAGAAATGAAGCGTTTACCTTTTATTTGCGAAGTGCAAGGCCAAATCTCTAGGGCATATATTGATGGCTAAAATCCCAATCCACTAGCAATGTGTCTACAGTTTGTTAACACTTACATAACTATGAGATTGTATTATCAATAGTAACTTTTTAGTGCATTATTGCAACTAAAAGGACGCATCACTAACCAGTATATATAAAGTGTAGAATAAAAACACAAGTCATATCGCCTGACAGTTTCGTTCAGGCATGACATAGATTGTCGTCTCTGAATGTTGACTTCATTGTCCACTTTATACACACACACACACACACACACACACACACACACACACACACACATATATATATATATATATATATATATATATATATATATATATATATATATATTTACACAGATGGAAATGTAGAGTAAGTTTGGAAACAGCCGCCTCTAAAATGTATAGACAACAAAAGTACTCGAAATAAAAACCGGGTTCGATGTTAGTTAATATATATATATATATATATATATATATATATATATATTTCTGAGATGAGGTATTATGTACAGTATTTACATTAGTCGGACTATTGTCCTCATCTTTGTCGCCATATTTGTCACAACGTTTCGGCCGTTGTACGCTCCAGCCTTCTTCAGGTGGTTGGAATTTCGAACTGAACCCTTTATTTCGATCACTGGGGTAGACTGTTCTAATTCCACGTGCCATGTTTGATGGATGTCAGTTATCAGTTATCTCCTGCTAATTTTCCCTCTGACACATGGCACAGTGGATAAAGGCGTTGGTTAGATCCAGTGACAGACCCAAAGAAGGTGAGTTCAATTCCTGGTTAAGGCAGTGGAGAACTTTCAGAGGGAAAATTAGCAGTAGATAACTGATAACTGACATCCATCAAACATGGCACGTGGAATTAGAACAGTCTACCCCAGTGATCGAAATAAAGACGAGACTCTGGCCTTCGACAGGGCCTCGTCTGGGGGATACCCTCTGATATAAGCCAGAGTTGGATATCATTGTAAATTTTTTTGGACAAAAACTTTTTCTTATGAAGTTCTAACAACCTCTTCCTTAATCAGACTTCCATTTTCTACGTTTCGTCACAAATGACGTCACCCAACTTCCGGAATTTAATATAAACACGCCTGCACGCTTGTCAGGTCTGCTAATACATATATATATATATATATATATATATATATATATATATATATATAATCGACTCTCCCGTCGCGTTCGACGTATGAGGGTCAGGCCGATAAGTCCCCAGGAAACCGACATCCCGACACCGGCACATGAGATTTGTTTATAGTGGTGAAGGCCTCGTGCAGGACCAGCCACACTTTTTGGAGGGAAGAATACAGAAACCTGGTGCACCGAATGCATGCCACAAGGTTCCCAAACGACCCTCCGCAGGTTTTGAATTCAGAGTTGTCCTTCTCCTAGACCAGTTGCCATCCAAGGCTATAGAACCCAGTCTGTCCTGCTATTTTACCCATAGCTGGAGGGAGATGAAGAGGCTATCCACTGCTCCACCGTGCCTCCTTATGTGTGTGTGTGTGTGTGTGTGTGTGTGTGTGTCCTAGTTCTTAACAATTTGGCTGTTTGAAAATGGTTCTTCTGCCAAGAGAACCCAAGAAAATTGATAGACAAGTTGACGAAATCATAAGCTAAATCCTTCAGACAAGCGTTCAGACGAACCCATTGCTTAATAGAGTTGGGCAGATATTTAACTAATTACGACTGAGTAGTGAGTTCGATCCTCTCTGTGTGACCCATGCTTTCAGCCTTGTGCCACATCTATGCTCAGCTTGGAAAATCACTATTTAACTAATTGGGAAAAAAGCATTTCAAAATCACTAAATTCTTCGAGTATCTCAATTGTTCTTAAGAGGAATACAAAAATGCAAACCACAGGACAAGACCAACATCAGAATAGAAGCAATAATTAGATAGATTAATAATATCCCCGTCCGTAGCGAGATAAGAACCAAATTTCTTCCATCAACCGGTGTTTAAATGCTGTATTAGTCCGGAATATTCTACCAGAAGTGCTTATTCCTCTAGCCAGAAGGATATCTTGACTGACCATCAGCAGAGTTTAGTTGTTTATCACTATAAATATCAATGTGAGATCGGCTATGTGAGAAAGACTATCCTGGATTTAGATGTTAGGATCAGCCGGCGTGTTCCGGGATATATACGTAAACATGAACCTGCAGCATCCGCGTGTTCACAGGCTCATGACTCCGCTATCAGCTAGAATTTATTGAATTCTGTTGCTTGTGAGACGGGCTATTCTACAGAGTTGTTCTGTGTCTTGCACAGGGCACGGACAAGACTCCAGCATGATATCTTGAAGTCGGTTGTTATTAATATACAACGTTCTGTCCTGTGTAGGCAGAGGGAATTAAAACGCAAGTTGGTCTTGTTCGGGGAGTCGGTCGCTAATTCAACGCCTATCTAAGAAATATATTTTTTGTGTGTTCCCTCCTCTAGATTTGACATATTCTAGTACCTGTTGTTGAAAATAGTTTTTTCCTTTTCAACCACTTAGATTTATTAACCGAGGATATTATTTTTCTAAAGATGCATCGGCCGAAAGGTATCATAAATTTTAATCATCTTGTTACTTTTGTATTATTTTTATGAATAAAATATCACTTCTTTTCTACAGATTATATATATATATATATATATATATATATATATTAGTATGTATAACTGTATATATACAGTAGTACTTTAAGACATTTTTATGTTTATACGTTCTTTCTTAGAGATACAATTATTTAAGTAAATGCTCTGTTTATGATAAGCAGTATTAACGACATTTACCGGCCTGAATGTCCGAGAAATTTTCATAGAAAATATGCGTCCTCTGACCAGAACTGAACCTGTATCCTACACGGAACCCTCATATAGCAAGTCGTGTTTTACCGATTTAGCCACAGAGGAGAGTTTCGTTTAGCAAGGTAGATTTTACTGTGACTAAATCGGTAAAGCACATCAGTCTCTTAAATATCTGTATCTATAAAAAGAACGTATAAACATTAAAATTTCTTAAAATAATTGTCGGACTTTGTCTATTTCATACAGTAGTATGTATACTTCCATATATATATAGATATATGTTAGTATATATACCTGCATTTATCTCATTCTTTTCCAATCAAAGTTACTGTGAAATATATATATATATATATATATATATATATATATATATATATATATATATATATATATATACTGCTCTCCCGTTGAATCTGACATATGAGAGTCGAACAGATCAGTTCCTAGGAAACCGACAGCCCGACAACAGTACATGGGATTTGATTATAGTGGTGAAGATTTTCTGCAGGACCATCCACACTTTTTGAAGGGCTGAATTAAGAGACCTGGTGCACTACGTGCCACAATGTCCGCAAACAACCCCCTCAGACCAGTTGCCATCCAAGGCTATAGAACACAGTCTGTCCTACTATTTTACCCATAGGTGGAGTGAGAAGAAGATGATGATGTGTGTGTGTATATTAGGGCGTGTGTATATGCGTTTTGTTAGTATATGTAAATATATATTATTTTCCTGGAGGCTGTTATGGTTATTTTCATTTTCAATGAAACTACGCGATGATTATTCTCCGGCTTCAATGAGTGATTTTCAAAGAGTTAGAAAACATGTACGCATTTCGCTTGCAGTAAATTAATTTGTCTGTCTTTTTTCTTGTAAGTATAGTCGATGTTGCACTCGGCGGCAAACAGCTGTCCTAAATACCAATAAGATCGTCTTAACTAATTTTGGACGTACAGTCAAAAATAAGAATAAAGAAAGAAAATTAAAAAGCAGGAACTATGTTTAATTTTATGTCTAGTCCGGGAAACAGCAGTTGGTGTGTAAAGAAAAGAGAAAGAAAAGAAGAAAAAGATGAAAAAGAAGATTGAAATATTAACAATAGGTAACGGAAAAATAAAAAAAAAGGGTTTTTAATAATAAAAAAAAATGAATGCATATTGACATTGCAATAATATCTGAGAAGAAAAAAACTCCATAAAAATTATCGAGAAATTGTTCAAATACAATGACCTGGGGATCGTGATTAACACGACGTGGGGAATGAAGACTGAGACTGGACCAATAGCAATCGGAGTTCTGAGACTCGTGAAAAAAGGAATGGACAATTTTACTAACACTGTCCCAAGTAACATCAACATACAAGTTGCCCAGAAAATTGCCCTACTAGGAACATCCAATATACTGAAAAAATGCTATCAATTAAATGCAATTCTCTTATAGGACGGAAGGACCATACTTTGGACCCGGCTCTACAGGATACAAAGCAAAAAACATAACCTACATAATAATAAAAGTATTGATAATAATTTATAAGTTTGAAGATTGAGCCAACAATTTGGCTGATTCGTTTTTTACGTTTTGTCAACCCTTTGTGGTTTATTTAAAGCCAGAATATATTTTTAGATTGTAGGAAATTATTTAGAGATATATCATTTAGTGATATATATCTTACTAATTAAGCCATAGCTGACTGAGAAGAGATGGAGTCGTACATTTCCCAAGGGTTTTGCGCGTGAATATAACGCACGTATCTGGAACATAGAAGTTTTGAAAGGTAAATCATGAAATGTTCAATCTAATTCCAACGGACGAAATTTATAGCCAGTTTGTAAGCCATTTGAGGGCATGTGATTGCGCGCCTCAAATTATGTGATGATCAATTGCTTTTATTTTTTTCAAATCATCAGTCGCGAACTATCAGCTAACGCATGCAATGAAACGGCATGTGGTTATTATTGCGATACACGCAAAGTAGAGCGATGCTGAGATTGCACATGGCTTTATTCGCCAATGGCACAAAGTTCGGAAGCTAGTTGCAGGCCACCAAGCGGGAATGTGTCTCGTGAAACTTTGGATAAAAATCATTCCAAGCATTCGCATAGTATCATGATACCGTAATTAGTACAGAGTGTGCAGAACATTATCAATGCGATTCCCAAAATATCAATGTGGACCACTGGTCAGAAATCGCCATGTGTCCGATGGGACAAAGACAGTTCCTTATGTCACACGCAAAACAGAAACGGTTGCTTCGAATAAAACGATTACTGAACAAATTGAAATATCCAGGAAATGGAAAGCTGTTTTTCGACCAGGATCAAATAGTAAACTGGAGAAATGATAGGTGTTTATGTGCGGAACATTCTTTTATCTCCCATGTTAGGCATACCACGATTCTGTTTATCGACCAAGATCAAAAAGGGAACTAGAGAAATGATAGGTTTCTATGTGTGGAACATTCTTTTATCTTCGATGTTAGGCACACCACGATTCTGTTTATCGGCCAGGGTCAAAAATTGAACCATAGAAATTATAGGGAGGGATGTGCGGATCATTCTGTTCTCTCACATGTTAGGCACACCACGATTCTGTTTATCGGCCAGGATCAAAAATTGAACCGGAAAAATGATAGGGAGTATAATGCGGATTATTCTGATCTCTCACATGTTAGCACATCACAATTTTTTTTTTGAACAAGATCAAATATTGAAACGGAGAAATGATAGGAAGTGATGTGCGGATCATTCCGATCACTCATATGTTAGGCACATCACGTTTCTGTCTTTTGAACAGGATCAAATATTGAACCGGAGAAATGATAGGAAGTGATGTGCGGATCATTCTGATCACTCACATGTTAGGCACATCACAATTCTGTTTTTTGAACAAGATCAAATATTGAACCGGAGAAATGATAAGAAATGATGTGCGGATTATTCCGATCACTCACATGTTAGGCACATCACGATTCTGTTTTTTTGAACAGGATCAAATATTGAACCGGAGAAATGATAGGAAGTGATGTGCGGATCATTCTGATCTCTCACATGTTAGGCACATCACGTTTCTGTCTTTTGAACAGGATCAAATATTGAACCGGAGAAATGATATGAAGTGATGTGTGGATCATTCTGATCTCTCACATGTTAGGCACATCACGATTCTGTTTTTTTAACAGGATCAAAAATTGAACCAGAAAAATAACAGGGATACTTTTGTCATTTCTCATGTTAGGCATACCACGCATCTTTTTTTTTTCGAATATAATCAAAAGTTGAACCGGAGAAATTGCAGGTTGTTATGTTCGGATTCCTTCCTGCAAATAGACACAACACGATTCTGTGTTTCGGTCAGGATCAAATAGTGATCCGGTGAAATGACAGGTGATGACTTGCTGATACTTTCGCTATCAACCATGTTAAGCATAATGCGAATCTCTTTTCGACCAGGATTAAAAATTAACTGGAGAAATGACAGGTGATGCCGTGCGGATCTTTCGGCTATCTCTTAAGTTAGGTATACAATGAAAAAGAGGTCCAAAAAATGAACTGAAGAGATGAGAGATGATTATGTTCGGATCTTTCTACTATCTCCAAGATTAAGCATACGACGTTTCTCTTTTTCGACCAGGATCAAAAATTGAACCTGAGAAAAGACAGTTGGTTATGTGCGGATCCATCAGCTATCTACGTTTCGCATAAAATGGTTTTATTTTTCGACTATAATCAAAATTTGAACCGGAGTAATGAGAGGGGGTTATGTAGGGATTTTCTGCTATCTCCCATGTTAGGCATACCACAATATTGTTTTTCGATCAAGAACAAAATGTGACCTGGAGAAATAACAGAAGCTTATAGTCGGATCCTTCTGCTTTCTCCCATGTTACGCATACAAATATTCTGCTTTTCAGCCAGGATCAGAAACCGAGCCGGAGAAATATCAGCTGCTTATTTTCAAATCATTCCAATATCTGCAATTACTGTCCAATTTACTTAAAATACTTATATTATATCGATAAGGAAATGTTCTGAGATCAGTGAAAATAGTGCTAACAATCCTCAAATATATATTATTAAAGACATTTTTGTACTGATGTGCAAGATTATATGGATGAAATTGTGGTACACAATTTAAATTTTAGGATTATGGAAAGAAGCAAAACTCATAAAACTTCTCGGTTTTTCAAAAGTTTGAAAGCTCCTTCTTATTTCTTTAATACGATATATTTGAGTTGCGGTAGGATCCACCTAATTTGCATAGTGGAGTACCGACCATATAAATATGGTTGGTACCGGGAAGAGAGGGAGGAATCAAGAGATTCTACCAGAGACTCTGCCCGACTGCGAGTCAGGTAACACATTCTCCAGGAACGGTCTTACCAGGAATATACAAAAGACTATATGTAAATATTGTGTACACTTTCTTGTTTCAATACATTTTGTTCTAAGTACCTTTTGTGTTGCATTATTATTCCATGCATTAGTCAAGTTTCAACAATTTGATAGGTCCATTTGACGTTACAGATATTATGTATTTGCATCGGTAATCGTTAAATGAAAAAGAGGAGGAGAACATAACTGAGTTGTGGCACGTTCATTCGCTCGTGATTTAAAGAATAAGCGATGGGGCAAGGAGATTTCATTGTAAAAAAGAAAGAGTTTTTCTTTTCAGTGTTTCATAAATCCTGAAACTGCTACATAGCACCAAGCAAAAAGATACAACGTCTCTCTCATCATCTCCTTCTTTCTCTACACTTCACTGCCAATAACCTCTTGCATCTTGGTGGCATCATCACCTTCTTTGGGCTGAAAAGTTTATAAAACTAAAATAGAAATAAATAAAAGCAATATCGACCATACCCTTTGTGCTATCAAGAGAAAAAAAACATCCACCTGGTGAAAAAGCGGCTGATTTTCAGCAAGATTCAGAAACAGCCCAAATTTTGGATATAAATATGAAGAAATCAATGGTTACTGAATTGTGTGATGTCAACGAACACACGTTGCCACTTCGTCGATGCCAAAAAATATACTTTCGTAATGCACATTGTAGTAGAGACTTTAGAATCGAGTATACCACTATAGTAACGCCGTTGAACAATACTGGTGTCAGATGCCTTCGAATAATCTATCATTAATTGTAATCGCTCGATAATACTGGCTCGAATAGTGTTCGTAATAGAGAAATAGTATAGGGAATAGCGGTCAGTATATTAATACAGGATAGACTAGAAATGACGATGATTTAGACGTAACGCGACCTCCTATTTATGCGCTTCCTTTATGGTTAACTGGTCTACTAAATTCAATAATGGTATCATCTGTGTTTGCTCACAGGCGATCTAGGTTCAAACTCAAGTGTCGGCTGCGATACTTTATTCTTATATAATGCTGAATATACTTCCGAGTCGCCTACCAAACCGAATATGGTAGCGTAACAATATAAAAAATTCACAACTTACTTATCTCAAAGAAATTGTTAAATTTGATAGGAATAAGAATCACTGAATTTTAGAATCGAAAATGCAGATGATATGAAGGATTATGATGATTGCAAGCGGAGGTCTTATAAAGACAAGGGACAATAAGCTGGAATATGAGGCAAAGTAGAACATGTTGATAATCTAGAAATCATGATAGAATATAAAAGAACTTGACATAATGAAAACCGATATCATTAAATAACTAGCAAAAAGGGAGTCAAAACAGGAGGGAAGAAATTTACTTGCATAAAAGAAGATACGATAGAAAAAGGAAAATATGACTAAGCCTTAAAACAAATAATATTAAGAGATTTTAACGGGTATGTAAAAAAGTACGTACTGAAAAAAGAAGATAAAAATACCGAATAAAAAAAGTAACAAACATAATGGCAACGAAAGATAAGAGGAAAAATTAAATTTATGCGTATAAAGCTCTCAGAATTAAAAGCAATATAAAATGGAAAAAACGTTGAAAATCAGTAGTTTGCTACAAAAAGGTGTATATATATATATACTACAAATGAAGTAGATGATATAACAACTGCAAAAGAAGTCATAAAACAACATATCCAATTAAAAACAGTGAAAGAAGAGATAAGAGGAAAGAAATATATTTAATGAAGAAAAGAACCTAACTGTCTAAATAAGGAAATAAGATGATCAACGTAAATTATAGAAACAACGCATGAACTGTAATAAGATATGGGAAAATGAAAATAATTGTAAGAGTAACACAGAATGGATTAAGCAAATGGAACAGAAGAAAAGTGGGGAAAAAAGGATTAAATGAACATAGGCATTAAAGAGAAACGTTCAGAAAATGCAAATTAACTGCAATAGATAAAGTGGCAATCTTTTGCTTAAATGAACTTCTGTATTCATCATTGCACATGTCATTAACTGATTTAGCTACTAATGTTCTCAGTAATCCAATGCACAACTTATAATGACCAATCAAAAGCACTGTTTAGTTGAACCCCAAAACTGATGACTGTATTCCACTTACTTTAAAATTAGGGGTTTATTCACAAAATATGAAAGACTTGCATCAATTAACGGCGGGTGTGTGTGGGGGATTGTATCAATTCATTCAATCTGTTAATGCCAAAAAGATCTTGGCAGATGTGAGGACGTTTGCTGTACATTATTTCGCTTTGCATAAACAGTTTTGTGCTACGTCAGAGGTAGGAAAAATAAAATAATTTACAAATAAAAAGGTAAGGTAAAAATATGAGGGAGAATATAGGGCAGAGCAAATCGTAAATGAACAAAATAAAAATAACCAGGAACAGATTAGGACTGGCAAAAATTCAGACGGAGTAAAAGTTAAAGTAAATTATGAAAAAAAAAACACACACACATTTAGCATATATTGAATGACAGCAATAAGTGAGATTTAGAACATAAACTAAGTTAGGCATAAATATAGACATCCTTCATTTCAATATATATATATATATATATATATATATATATATATATATATATATATATATATATATATGTGTGTGTGTGTGTGTGTGTGTGTGTGTGTGTGCAGGTATGTAGAAAAATAGGAAAGAACACGTTAGGTAAATAATCCAGGGTTCTTTAGTATTTTTGTTTTTTATTTTTTTTAAAAACAGTGCTCCATACAGAGGTAGAGCTTAGATTTTAATTATTTTTTTAAAAACAGTGCTCCATACAGAGGTAGAGCTTAGATTTTAATTATTTTTTTAAAAATATGATTCCTTCGCTACATAAGAGTTCTCATGCTTCAAAAACGAGAGCCGAAACCCTCACTATAATTATTAAAATTAAATTGAATTAAAGTATCAAGCCCTGTTTCATCCTCAAGCGAAAATTTAGGAATAACCAATTTTGAAGTTTACCTATCGTTATAAGCGTGTTCATTCGTTACTATGGAAACGGCTGCGGCGACCATTTTTATCCACATATCGGTCAACTTCAGGGAGAGGTCAAGCTGAGATAGGGTGGGATGTCTATTTCAAAGCGAATTATGTCTTTCTTCTACGCGCATCGTCTGTTCATTCACAGAGAAAGATAGATTTTGGCACCATTTTATGTTGTTAAGTGTCTGGGTAATTTTGATTATTTTATTTGTTTATTTATTCATTTATTTTCAACGGGCTGTTTCATATATAAAAGCGTCGTACTGAACTACACTGTTCTTTTTTTGGACGACTTCATAAAGGGTTTTCCCTTTAATGATTGTGTTAAGCTTTTTAGCCATTTATTTAACTATATTTTAGCTCATGTCTATGGATTAATACATTTTATTTAATGCGAAATTTTGTTGATGTTAACCGTAATCAGAAGAAATTGTTTTGTTGATTACTTGCTACCTATCTATATAAATGCATGTATGTATGTAAGGTGAAAGGGAGAGAGAGAGAGAGAGAGAGAGAGAGAGAGAGAGAGAGAGAGAGATAGAATTATAGATATATATATATATATATATATATATATATATATATATATATGCTTTTAATTTAATTGCAAAATTAAATTCGGGGATTTTAGCTTCTATTTTTGAAACATGGTTAGAACTGTGTAGCGGAAAAACATATTTTAAATCAATTAATTTATAATATATATATATATATATATATATATATATATATGCATTTCTTATTTATTAAACCGACAAACTTTTTATTAATTAAACCATATTTTTAAGGATTATTGAATTTGATTAGACGCTCCGTTTATTGATTATTTATTTTTCCTACCGGCCTGAATATTCTACAAATCTTATTAGAAAAATATAATCTCTAGGGCATATTTTTCTGTTAAGAGAAGTATTGTTTCCTATCATTATGTCGGATTCTTATTCATACTCTCTCTCTCTCTGTATCTCTCTTCATATATATATATATATATATATATAGTCATACACAGACACTGTTTTGCTGTATCACTGCACTTCAGTGTGGGTAGATGTCCGATTATTTCAAGCCGTGTTCGAATGCCTACCAATTTGAACTCGTGAAATTTGCCACTATGTTTGTCGATTTTAGTTTCGACAATATCATGTATCGTCAGATCGATGGTGTAGCGATGGGTTCCCCTTTGGGTCCTGTGTTGG
>CAHIKZ030004817.1:3060000-3082500 GCA_903632075.3 Acanthosepion pharaonis | reverse complement strand
AACCCATCAATTTTCAGGTAGGCTGAGCAATCAATGTCAGCCAGCTGAAATAAACTATTTGTGTAAGAGAAACGTGTTTTTGAGTCAAAAATTTTAAAATAGGAATACCGATTTTTTCCAATTTACCTTCAAAATTTAAATTAAATGATACCATTATCAGTAATACACTTTAGTAAACCTGACTATTAAGGTGACATAAAAAATGAAACCCTAAAATCTTCATAAATGTATCCCTTCACATTTTCCCTTTACTACAGAAGGAAACCAAGCACATTGAGAGTATTATATTTTATACTTGGAATCTCCAACTCCAACCAAAGACGTCCGAATTAAATCTGCCTATTCCATTGTACAAGATACTGCTGGAGTATCAAAAGGAACTTAAATAACATTGAACATAAAAGACAATCAGGATAGAGAAAATATTTACCATAGTTATTATGTTAACGAAGGTTTTATTTCTGGTGTTATTTTATTAAACGATCTGATGAAAATTCTTGTTGGTCTTGGTATATTAAATCCTGCTATTTTTAAAGACTTAGGGTTTGATTTTCATTGCAAAAATAGTATTTCTCAGTCAGCAGACCAATATTTGTTGGATTAAATTGAGAGTTTACTACGATTTTATTTTGCGAAATGTTATATCATATATACAGGAAAACAAATGAAAAAAATGTTTTTTTTTCAAAAAATGAGGGATCTCTGTACAGCAAAACGGTAGCTAACCAAAGAAAGTAAGGTCATTTTCAGATTCAGCGCCCTCGAATTAGGTAAAAAGATATTTGGTGTCTCGACACTAATACATTTTTTGTTGTTGACCTGTGCAATCAATATTGTTTAAACCTATTATTTTTAAACAATTATTAAGGTGAAAATTTTATGATAATTTGAACGATTCATTTTGATATTTATATCAACATTTGAATCAGACAGGTCTATCATGCTTAGCTCCTCTTTATGAATGTTGGTTTCGTCGGATGAAATTAATTTGTATTAAAGAATGAAACGCGGTTACGTGAGGGTAACAATTTCAAACAGGTAAAAAGTAATCAATATTTTGCAGTCGATAGAAAATCAAAGGAATATATTATTCTATCTCCTCGCTATTATTCTTCGGAAAACGTCTAAGATGCGTTCTTTTCAATTATCTCTTATGTGCACGACTAATTTTAATCAAAGTATAATGAGAAAGGAAGGCTTAGAAAATTTGACACTTACAGGACATATTGAAAGCATGTCCGACAGATATATGCAGAGCATAACATATTTGACGAGATGGTGTAAATGGATGGTAGAACAGTGAGTTAGCAAAAAGACATAATTTAGAGATACTGTGAGAAATAACAGAAAATATGCTAAGAGTTACAAATGGCAGGACATTGTAGAGAGCCATGACCACATACGGCCTGAAGAGGCACAACATATAGAAGAAGAGATGGAGATCTTTAATCAAACGAGGAACAGCATCCTTTTTTTTTTTTACACCCATCTATACACAATTTTGTTTTTTGGGGCCTTGTTGACATAAGGACGACTAGGATTATAGAAGAAACCAAACAGAATAGTACACTCTGTTTCCCCGAAGTTTCAGCTATAGAAGTCTTCTCTTTTATTTGCGCTGCCTGCTGTTTTGAGACTATCATCTTTATTCTATAAATTCTCTTTATAATTCTCTTTATCATGTCTTTTCGATTATTATATTTCTAACGTGTTAATTTCCGGTTTGGCTCGTGGTATCTATAATTCTGCAATTAAATTCGATGATTATTCGAAAAATCATTCGGATTCTTGACAACATTTTCCGCGTAGACTTCTTTTCTGAGAATAAATATTATCTTTATTTAATGAATTGCTAAAATTCGTAGCATTGTTTATTGTTTTTCCACCACGTCTTGACATTTAAATACTTCGGCAATTACCGTCCTTTCATAAATACTTCTTGAAATTATTTATCTGTCATGATGATGATGATGTTGATGATCCGACACATCTTTACAGATAATGGCCGCCTAATCACATTCGATTCCCACCTCGCACATCTCTCGTGCATGACCCCGAAGTGGACTTGTCAGGCCTTGATGGATTCACACCCGTCTGCCTGAATCCTGTGCACCACCATGTGCCTTTTCAGCCCGGAATTGGTTTTGCATATGTTGTCACACAGCGTGCAGGCTGAGACACTATATGCATGTATGTAAATGGTGGGATAGGATAAAAAAGACAAAAAACTGACTCGTGAGTAAAAGAGGAGGTTGGGAATCTCGAAATGGATTATATCCATATAGAATGCAAGGAACATACCAGGAAAAACAATCACTCATCTTAACTAGGTAAACAAAATGAGTCTATTTTAACCAGGGGGGATATCCATACATACATACATACATACATACATACATATATATATATATATATATATATATATATATATATATATATATATATATAAAAAGTAATGAAAATTTTGGTAATCCGTATGGATTATCCCAAGGAGGATGAAATCTAGATAGCTCAATGTTAAATCAGAGCGATTAATTCAATGAAAACAGACAGTGGTAAGAAATGGATTATAATCAATGCACCCTTAAAGTTGTCTGTCTTCATTATATATATATATATATATATATATATATATATATATATATATATATATATATATATATATATAATCATAAAAATCTCATTTCGCCTGTATAATAATGGTCTCTCTCGTCGGTTTCGACGTATGAGAATCTGAGAGCTTAGTTGATTCAGTTATGAAATTTTGTGCGATAATCTTAAGTGGCATTTAAGACCCGCTATGTGGAGCAAAAGTGAGGATTGTGAGATGAGATCACTGTTAGACTGGCTGACCTTTTAGATCTTGCTTTCGCTTCTTGAAGATGATTTAGACAAGCAGATCAAAAACTGCTGAGTCCACTAAAACACGTTGATCTCCATTCTACCTGCCCCAAAGCTAAGCGCTCAATGGTGTTATGTGGTATATTGACAGCTGACAAGATTCTTTTCAGCTTGTCTTTGTATCTTAGCCATGGGAGTCCTACATTCCTGTAGCCCTGATCCAAATGGCTGTACATTAGGACCTTTGGTGTGTGTGCATATATATATATATATATATATATATATATATATATATATATATATATATATATATATATATATATTCATGAAAATTGGCACACATCAAAAAAGATGATATTAGCCGAGGTTCATTAGTGGTTTCGGGACTTTCAGCATCATAATCCCTGTCCGCAGTGATCTAGCCGATACTGATTGGGTATCAACATGTGCGCTATTCGTCCGCCAAATCTTTCCTCATTTTTAATGTATTTATTGCTCAAACTGAAGTATTGTGTCGAAAGGCCAAAGGAACATACGAGGAGATTCTGCTCGACAATAACTATCCTATATCTGGCAAACCAGAATCACGACCTTTCTATGCAATTAAATTTTCTCATTCACCACAATAACACATCCATTCAATCCGACATTCAAACTGATATATACCACAATACCTCTTAAAAACAAGGAACCTACAAAAGTCTCATGATATAAAGTCTTAAAATGTCCAATATATAAATAGTTAAAAATTTGCATGAAGATGTGGGAAGACGATGAACCCGAAAAACAAACTAAATAAGCGAATATTGGGTCCAACATTCGCTTGAAGATGAAAAGGAACTAATGATTTTAATTTAATTATATAATCAAATTTAAAGTTTTTAGCTTCAGGTTTTGAAATATGGTTATTACCGTTTAGCAAAAAAACATTTTAAATCAGATAATTTATAATATACATACATATATATATATATATATATATATATATATATATATATATATATATATATATATATATATATATAATGTGTTTTTGGTATATAATTTAGAAGAATTCATTTAGATTCTTTTATTTTTATTTATGTTTCTATCACTTTTGTTATTAGATATTTCTTATGTTGATAACAGAGATACTAAGGATGATGACACTCTATATGAACCTGGACGCAAATGTAATGAAAATTACCTAAAGATTAAACACTTTCTAAACATTTTTCTCTAAATAAATTGTTTTTTTCTTTTAATTAGCGTAGCATTTTTTATATCAAAGTAGTGGTCAGTCTCGCCACGGAAAACAACTAATACATTTAATGTGGATTTGTAAAAGATCAGTAATGTGTTCATTGAATCTTTCATTTAAATTTCTTGAGGTTTCTCCAATGTATTCGTTGTGGCAATTATTACGGGTGATAAAGTAAATTCCTCCTCTTCCAATTTTAGCCTTTAATTTCATTTTGCATCAATTAAGACTTTTATTGTATTAGACTTTAGACGTAGTCGTGACAGGTTTTATGTTGAGTTTAGAAAAATTCTTTTAGTAATTGTGTTGGAGTTAATAGGTAGCACGATATATATTCGACGGCTTTGTCAGGAAGCAAAGCTATCTAATTTTAAATGTTTTATGAGTCTTTCGTTTCTCACTGAATAATAAATACTTAGTTCTTTCTCCTATATATATATATATATATATATATATATATATATATATATATATATAATCACATTAATTAGACTTACGATAATATAAATATGCAACTAGTACAGAGCAGAAAAAAAAAATTCATAAAAACGCATAATTTGAAAATGTCATTTCAGAAAATAAAGCCAGTCATGTCTCTTGAAATGTTGATATAATTCCGTTAAAATCGGGGTGGGACAAGATATCTATCTATCTATCTATCTATCTATCAATCTATCTATCTATCTATCTATCTATCTATCTCTTGCTCTCTCTCTCTCTCTCTCTCTATATATATATATATATATACACACACACACACGCTCACACACACATATATATGTACACACACATATATACACACATATATAAATATATACATATATATGTGTATGTGTGTGTGTGTGTGTATGTGTATATTTAAGGATTCACACCACCAAAATTCTTTATGGTGATTGATGTTATAAAACGATTTGATTTCCTTAAAATGTATGTACACATTGATCCGGTTGCAATAAGCATATCAGGGTTCACGGATGGCTGAATATATTTTAGCATAAATAATGTTTTGTAATCTGATTGTAGGTTTAAAATTATTCGGTAGATAAAACCCTAATGAAGTAATCAGCTTCATAGTCTAATTATTTTCTTCGTGTGTCCAATCAAGCAGGAATTGCTACTAGCCTCTAGTTAATGACGTGGTGAATAAATATTCAAATCTATCAATGACAGATTGACAGATCAGTAAAGTACTTGCAAAAGACATAAATCCAATATTTCTCCTGCAATTATGCATTAAATGCTAGCACGAAATGAGCTATCATGATTTAAGTGTCGTTTTTCTCCTAGATTAATTTATATGGGATAAATGCTATAGTGAATTAAAAATCATTATTACTGAGTAATAGATTTAATTCTGTAAAAATCTTCTAATGTTTTCTCTCAAACAATAATGAAACATTATTTTTAACGGAAGTACACAATTTGTTTTTTATCGAATACAAAGTATTCAAATATTTCTTTTAAACAGTAATGGATATAATGAAAATGCAACATGGAACAAGTATTCAGAGAATTTCTTTTAACCAATGAAGAAGCCGCTAAGCTCAAAACTCTTTTCAGGCATTAAAGCAATACGTATTCAGATTTTACCTAAAAAAAAACAAAAGAAAAAACAAGAAGGAAATATCAATTTTTAACGAATATACTTTCGTATATACTTAACGAATATGCGTTTCGTTTGCAAAAACACAAAATATTCAGACGCTTCTTTTACACAGTAAGGAAACTTTTTAACGAATATACTCAAGTTATTTTTTCAGAGGCTAAAATAAAATATACAAACTTTATATACCGTACTTATGAACACTAATTAGTATGTCCCAATCCTCATAAATACGTTGGACGTTATTGTAAGTGGAGGTAATATGCTATCTAAGTCGTCCACCATTAGCAGTGGTTTACCTATCTCACGCCGCTGGCGAGTATTTTATTTTGTTGATGTTATAAAGATTACCATTTCATTTCCAACCCCCGTTTTGGTTATTCCTCATTCAGGAAACCTCCTAGGTTACACCAACAAACCTGTTCTTTCTTTATGAGTGAATTTTGCAGGTTGAGAATTTTTCAATACTTACGTGTTGACAAATAGTTCTCATGTTTATTGTTATTAAAAACAGTGACACTCAAGTAATTTCGAATGGAACGAATGGATCAAAACGTTGAACAAGTAATTGTCATTTGAAATCGCTGGTCTGCGTACGTAGACTCAATGGAAACAGGGTAAACTATCTGAGCAGGATAAAAGTAAAACGAGATACCCCTTGATATGTTCAGCGGAAGGAGAATACCTTCCTTTCTTCTTTTTCGTTTTGTTGTTAATAATTTCACAACAAGTAAGGCGATAATGCTACTAAGGCGCAAGGTGTTGCAGAAAATCGAAATACCCGAGGAAAATTGTCCGATCTTAAATGATGTAAATAATTTTGTTTCTTTTTTAATATGAAATTTTCACGTTTTAAGAATAAAAAGATACTAGTCTTCAAAAGCAAACACATGACGTGTCCGGACACCATTGGAAAATTCGTAAACTTAAGGAATCAGCACATATGATAGGCCACAGAAATATCCTGAGCCGACCAAGCATAGAAACGAATACAATATGGGAACCAGTAATAAGGAGTTCCAGAGAAAAAAGCGATAATAACAACAAAATTTGCAATATGAGCTCTGGTAAAAATATGAATTGATAACAGCAAAAATTGCAATATGAGCACTGTTAAAAAATGTTTGCTGAAGATATTAGGTTTATAATACCCAGAACTTTATACCCATATGTCATGGCACAGTGGATAAAGTCGTTGGTTAGATGCAGTGACAGGACCTAAAGTGTGTGAGTTCGATACCTGGTTGAGGCAGTGGAGAACTTTCAGAGAGATATTAACGGGAGATAACAGACATCCATTAAATATGGCACGTGGAACTAGAACACCAGTGAGCGAAATAAAGGGTTCAGTTCGACATTCCAACCAACTGAAGAAGGCCGAAACGCTGTAATAAATATGGCGACAAAGATAAGGACAATAGTCCAAATAATGTAAATAGTGTTCGAACTTAATGAAGAAACGTAAATTTTAATGACTATATAAGAAAAAAATAAAGAAACAGAGAATATATTTAAAACACTGCTGCCAAATACTCTCCGACCCTGTATATTCCTTGAATAATATCGGCGGGATGGATTGAAAAGACGTACTGCATAGCCAACAATCGATCTCATAAAAAGAGAGGTCATTAAAATATCTCCTCACCTGATTAAATTTTTCAATCAGATGCTCCCATACTCAGTAGATACTACATATTTGTAGACTTCTTCCAAAACAATGTCAAAAAAACATTGCGCTGTCTTTCTCATCAACGATCAAGGCTATGTAGAGATTACATATATTAAAATAAAAGAAAGGAGTTCAAAGCCATCATCGCCTAAGTACTGAAAATACATTCCAATTAAAAAGAGAGCATCTTACGATAATTATATTTACATTGTGTTATAATACTGTATTTTGCAACTGGACTGTGCAATCGAAAATGCGAAAATAGGCTAGGATATTTGCGTTACAAGATCTCATGTACATATCTCTATTTCAGCAAGCAATTGGGTTGATAAATTCAAAAGAGACGCGGCTTATAACATATCAAGATTAGACGTGTGCATTTCATTAAACAACTGAAAAAAGACATTTAACCTCTTGTTTAGTCACGATTTCGGAATAAATATAATTAGGGATTCTACTGAAGTAACCCAAATATGTTAGTTATCAGACAGAACGCGAAATATTTAACAGTCAGATTTTATTTGCACATGAAGATTGCAAGAACTGCCTGAAAATCAGTCAGGCTATCGACGTCGGATATTATGTATATTCACTAATATATACTTATAGCTCTGTTTCAAAACATTGAGCACTGTATTTATAACAACTTAGGAATAAATATAGTCATACGTACGTGCAAATACATATGTATATGCATGTAGAATTTTTATCCTACCCATTCAAATATATATATATATATATATATATATAAAGAGAGAGAGAGAGAAATAATTAGAAGGATTTGAAATAATCATAATTAAGTAATTCTAGAAGAAACCTCAACAGAATGCAGAAAGCACTCCACGGCCGTTTCGTCCTATAATTGGGACTCATCAGCAGTGCGCATCCATTACCGAGAATTGAAAACCGAACAGTTACGATAGGAGGCAAACGCCATACTAACTGTACCAACGGTTCTTGGTGACGAAGAGGTAATGAATTAGATACGATATAGCGCTGCTGGAGGAACCTTTCAGAGTTTCTCTTTTACCCATAGGACTGCGCCTCCACGATCTACGGCTACTATCCCCAAGCCGCTCACCCCAGGGCATTAGAAGCCGGTTCAAGCAAGGATATACAGAGATAATTAGGAGGATTTGAAATAATCATAATTAAGTCCCAAATGAAATTAATTGAGTCCCAAATATATGACGAAACGGTCGTCCAGTTCTTTCTGCATTCTGTTGAGGTTTGTTCTAGACTCGATGAATTACTTAATTATATATATATTGACAGTATTACTCGCTTGAAAAACGTTGGATGACTCAAATTATATACACCTGAGGGCAAATGGGTACCCTTGGAAAAATTTGGAAGTAAAAAAAGAAATAACTAAAAACATCAGAACAAGGCGAAAAAAAATCGTCAAGTGTCTTAAGACCTTAATCCAAAGAGAAGGGGAAACGTAGAGTGCTCAATAGGCTAAGTAGAACGAGGAATTAGAATAAATCCTAACGAGCCGGACAAATCTACCTAGGTTTCACTTAAACGGATCTTCAGGGTAAACTGGCTTACTCTGAGTTTAACCTGAAGATCCTGGCTCCTTAGATTTATTCTTCTATATATATATATATATATATATATATATATATATATATATATATATATATGATGGACAAAGAAAATTTCATTAATGAAGGAAGAAATATAATTAGGGATTTTACTGATGTAAGTAACCCAAATAGGTTACTCATCAGACAGAAGGGTAATCTTTTTGGGTTCTGTTTTTTTTTTTTTTTTCGTTTTTTTTTTTTGTACTTCCATGTTAGAACCTCTCTTTTTAAGGATATCGTCTTTGTCTTGGATGGTGTATATCATATTTCGTAAGCATTTATTTTGTTTCTCTCTCGCTTTCTATCTTTGCTTTACAACGCTATTCACAGCTTATAGAACAAACCAACCAAACAATTCCAATCAACTTCTGCTATGAGACGTCCCCCATGAGGACGTGGGCAATCAAGGTTCTCCACAAATCTTTCAGTGAAGTTTCTGTTTTTTCTATCTTGATCATCTCTGTTCTGCCAACCATCTACACAAGTTCGTTAAGTAAGTCATGCTCTGCAATATGTTCTTTTGTGTCTTAAATTCTCTAAGCCCTCTTTCCTCATTATGTACTCTTGATATTTAAACAATCTCTTCTTGATGTTATGTATAAGTCTCCTTTTTGTTTTCATTTTTCCTAAAACTTCGTAGTTGCTGACGCTACTTATTCTTCTGTAGGAACTTTTTTCACTGTAGAACAGATTAATTTATAAATACAGACTCAAGAGTCGTATCATTTTTATAGCAGACTTGCCAAAAAAATCGTACCATTGAAAAAAAATGTTTTTACGTAGAAACGTGTAACTTGCAGACAAAAAAATCTATGGAGTCTCACTGTGAGGTACGAACTAATTGCCTATGTGAAAGGTCAGAAATACTAATTAAAAAAGGATATCCTAGGCAGAGTGTTAGAAGTTATAGAAAAAGCTCAAATTGTCAGTTATGAATTGGAGATGTAAACATCAAGCAGGGGCAGAAGTTACTACCTTGGAAGGTTTTTTTTTTTTTAACAGAGTAAGGACAAAAGAATGCGAACGTTCTCTGGACTAGCGAAAGAAACGAGAAAAATCATTAGAAACAAAGAACATAGTGTTTGACTGTTATGTGATATCCAACCATCTATATTACATTGAACGCTAGATTACCTCCCCTCAAAGGAGGAGAAAAAAACTGGGAGCAACAGAAATGTTGCTGCGCAGAAGAATACTCACAAAATAGCAACGGAAAGAAAACTTATATTCAGAATCAGTAAACGGCAGCTAAAATTTTCTTTGGATACATAATAAGAAAGGAAGGCTTATCAAACTTAACCCACACATGACATAATGAGATAGGAGAAGAAAACAAGTCACTTACCTGACGAACTTGCGGGAATAGAAGGCGGAATGCGGGAGGGAGACTTAACAATGGGAGAAATAACTTCTAAGACCAATACAAGATAGGAAGTTGTGGAGAGCAATGGTCGCCTTAGTCTGAAGAAAAGGAAGAAACCAAGCAACATATATATTTACTACTTGTGTGTTCCATAGACTTATCTTGTCAAAGAGTATTGACCATAGTCAGGATCAACGAGTCAATTCGAAAGATTATTTAAATGTACTTCAACAGGGTTACATGTAGTTTTGCCTTCAGAGCGTTCCTTTCCCGAGAAGGTTTTAGAACCCAGTCTACCCTACTATTCCCCCACAGCCATGGAAGAAGAGTTATATATAGAGTTTATACCTTTCCTAAGGGTATTATCATGTGAGTGAATGGTAATGAACTCGACTGGAATTCGAACACAAAACTCTGATTTTTCAAACCGAGCAGCAAGTCATTAATGCTTAAGTGGAAAAAAAAGCTTTTGTTTCCGAGAAAATTCCATAATATTTTATATACGACTTCTTGTTTACTGATATCTTTAATGATATATTCAGATCTTAATAAATATTAATAAATGTATTTTTATCCTTTTATTATTGTTGCCCCATATTCTTACGCTGGGACTGTTTCTGACTTGCAGGTATGGTAATATCTTTATAAATTTCTGTCATTGCCATAAGAAATTCACAGCCACATGACATCATAAATGTTACATACAGAATTGAAGTACAGTAAAATGATTTAAACAATGAAGCTAATCTATCTATCTATCTATCTATCTATCTATCTATATATATATATATATATATATATATATATATATATATAGAGAGAGAGAGAGAGAGAGAGAGAGAGAGACATTTTGTGTAACATATATGTGCTGGCGAACGGAACAATTATTGACGTGTCTGCAGGGATGTTCAAACCGCAAAAGAATGGTTGATTCAGCAGACAGAGGAACGCTGTCGAATCCTATTCTGCTGATAGCAGGGGGAAGAATAATCAGTCTCTGCTATCATCCAAGATCTTTTCGGGCGCCCGATTTGCGGTAAAGCGTATTGTTCACATGTTTGTCTAATCAGTCATACGCGAACCCATCCACCATGAGGACAAGCAGACGACATTATCTGGAAAGACGACCTACAACAACGACGATCAGGTATGGTGTATTTTCCATATTTTCTTTATATTTGTGAAGGAAAATGTTTCGTTTTATATCTTTTTCGCTTTTCATCACTTCACATATCATTGTTTTCACATCAAGTAATGTCGAAAAGTTTGATGTCAGTTAGCCATAAACAAAATATTTTTCTATAATAAACAAAATGATCGGCTTGCCTACAAAGTTAGCAGCTTTCATCTCAAATAAACAACAAAATATTATTGAGGCATTTCGTTTGTATATTTGCCAAGAATGAATAAACAGAATCAAAATTTGTTTTTATGCGTTCTAAGGATTCATTTGAACAAATTAGCACTTGACTGGTTTGAGTTCATTTTCCTGAATGAAAACGTGTATTAAATTATCTCACTGAAATATATCAGCCACATTATATGTATTTCATCACCAGTCCGTTATTCATATATTAATTTATCCATAAAACAATATATTTGTGCGTGTGTGTGTGTGTGTGTGTGTTTGTGTGTGTGTGTGTGTGCGTGTGTGTGTGCGTGCGTGTTTAGGTGTATGTGTGTAAAAATTCAGAGGAAATAAAAGATATTTGTAAGGACAATGTAAATAAAGGACAAAAGGCAAACGAAATTTGTCAAGGGAAAGAGGGTCAGGCGGCGACGAAACGCGTTTGAAAAGGAAAAAGTCTTTTTTTGACAAATATATACTATATATATTTTTGTCATATATATATATATATATATATATATATATATATATATATATATATATGAGGGCTTAATACAGAATCGACTTAAATATTATTTTTTAGGATATTAAAAGAAAAACATGTTAAAACTCGTGTCTCCTTTCCTACAAATGAGTTTTTCATTCACCAGTAGTCTAACATCTCCCGAAGACACATGTTTATGGACTTGAAACTTGATTGTCATCGTGTAGCGATTTGTAACATGTTTTTGTTTTAATATAATATATATATATATATATATATATTGAATAATAAAAAAATATTAAAAAATTAAAATCTTCAGACACACTGGCTTGTAGATTAATCTTCTTTCGTTTTTATTATTATTTTTCAATTAGATTCCTCGACTAGTTTCGGCCAAAATGGCCATCATCAGGAGAAGAAACATCTCTGTTTGCTGGTTGCAGTGAACTACAGAAATGAATGTCTTGATGGAGAAAATGAACTTTTGTCTGTAGTTTTCATTTGTTTTTTTTTATTTTATTAACATGAATCCTTTAATGAATATATATATATATATATATATATATGAGGAAATGCACATTTGATTAAGATATATATATATGTGTGCGTGTGTATGTGCGTGTGTATGTGTGTGTATAGTGATTTTCCAAAAGAATATTAGGTGTTGCACGTGGCCGAGATTAAGCAGCATCTTGTGAAGATCGAATCTCACTTTTCGGTCGTGACTGTTCTAGCTTGATAAACTTACTAAAGAAGTACTTGCGTAGATCCCCCTCTCCTTCGTGCGCATGTGTAATCACACGAACGTAATTATTATGTACATATTGTAGCGTGCGATACCGTGACGTTAGATTTCTTGTTCAAAACTATCAAGTAAAAATTTTATTTGAGGTTTGAAGATATGCATCCAGAAAATTTTCTTGTTATATGTATTTATCTCTTAAAGTGAAATGGACTTAGTATAATCCAATTAGTAGAGTAAAACTGTCTTAATAGTTTACCACAAACTTTGAGATTCTGATTATTAATGTGCTGCGAATAGATTTTGTAAATATATTAGAGTGTGTTGCTTATATTTTATATCATAAAGAAACAATTTATACAAAGTAGCAATGTTAATATGATTAATGGCGAAATAATTTCGCTAACAAGACTTAATGATACATTAACTTACTATAAATTCTTTGAATAGTAAGATCCTTTCATTCGAGATTCAACTGTCAAGAAATAACATCATGAAAAAAAACATCTTTCCGTTTACACATATTTCATCTTAGTGTTTTCTTGTTTATGGGAAAATTGCGACCTGAAGATCACAATCTGAAATTGTCGAAAGTACTTGGAATGTGCCTTACATCTGAAAGCAACGAGAATATAAGGATCTTATTGTTCAAGTAACTGATAGTAAGTTAATGTTTCTTGTTAGTGAAGTGATTTCGCCATTAAACTCATTAACATTGCTATTTAATTCATTGGAGATATTGTTTAATATAAGGTGCACAATCTAATATATATATATATATATATATATATATATATATATATATATATATATATATATATATACTGACTCTCCCGTCAGATCAGTTCCTAGGAAACGAACAGTCCGACAACAGCACATGAGATTTGATTATAGTGATGAAGTTTTGTGCAGGACCATCCGCACTTTTTTGAAGGGCCGAATACAGAGACCTGGTGCACTATGTGCCACAAGGTCCCCAAACGACTCTCCGCAGGTTTTGAATATATATATATATATATATATATATATATATATATATATATATATATATATATATCAAAATTGGAATTATGTGTTGACAACATTTTCAGAAGATACGCATTTTATATTAGAAATATGACAAGATAATCTCAGCTTGTCCAACCCGTTTTTAACTAGAATCGTTGAAGACAAGTGTCATATGAGAAACACGAATATGAGGATCATACCTCTTTCTATTCATATGTGACTAGGCAGACCATTTCCCGCAGTTCCCTTTTCATTTCTGCGGTATAAAGGTTGCCAACGAAAGCTCAAGGGCCCACACTCTCCTATTTAACTCATAGCTAAGAGGTAAAGAGATGGATTAATAACATTCCTAAGGTATTTTCGTGTTAGTGAATTAACAAACCCGATTGGATTTCTGTGTTTTTTTTCCAAGACGATACTTATAAATCCCTCTGAAATATTTACAGCAATTTATTTGTAGTGTGAAATTTTCTCATGCCTTAAGTTTATTCGACAGAATTTGAGTAAACTGACACTGACTTGATAAAATTATGAGAGAAAAAATAACGTTATGTTTTGCTTTGTCGTCAAGGCCAGTTTTATATCATTCTGACATCTGGAGAATCAGCGTGAAGAATCTCTAGATTGAACCTGACATATCTACATGAATGGAACACAATCTCCATTTTATAAAAGGCAGGATATGTGTGTGTGTGTGTGTGTGTGTGTGTGTGTGTGTGTGTGTGTGTGTGTGTGTGACGAATGCACGGCCCAATTTTTGACGGATTTGCACCAAAATTTACATGCACATACTCCAAGTTAACGGTTTTCCTCCGAGTATTAGTAATTCATTTTACAAATAAAGAATTGCTGACAATTTTTCTATTAAGAAAATATATTGCTGGCCCTATCATTTTTTTTTCTCCTTACAAAAATATTATTTTTTCTTTTTTTTACTAAATCGAAATGTTGGTTATTTTTTACTATGAAAATTTATTGCTGGCACTTACCCCATAAAAATGTATTTCTCCACTTTTTATAGTGTTTTGACCCCAATTTGTGGGTTCATTATCTATATCTATAAAAGGCAGGATGTGTGTGTTTGTGTGTGTGTGTGCGTGTGTGCGTGTAATGAATGCACGGCCGAAATTTTCGACGGATTTGCATCAAAATTTACATGCACATGCTCCAATTTAGCAGGAAGGCCAAGACCGACCTTGCATTTCCCAACTCCCATCGATAGTGGAAATAATCGATTTGTTCTTGCTTCTACGGCAGTTTTCATGTAGTTTGCGGCCATTTTCTACTGGCCAGAGTTAGCGCCTATAGCTGACTGCTACGAATAGGCAGGAAGATTCTATTGGCCAGCGTGAGAGCCAACAGCTGACTGACACGAATTTTAAGTAGCATGCTAACATTAAAAAAAATCGATAGCTGCATTCGTCACAAGTGGGAAAAATTTAAATCTGCATGGCACTTTACTCCAATTAGCTCATTCGCTTGCTTAAACTCAACGTTGATTCTGATTCCGCAGAACTGGGTTGGGTGTGAAAGAAAGTACTTGTTGTTAACATTCTTTTTTCATTCGGTTTTTCCAGTTACGAGTCCTTTTTTTTAAAGCTGATCGTTTTGTGTTGATTTTGTTTACTTCTTTTTTCGTAACAGATTTAATGTTTAGTATAGAGCTTAGAAAAAATTTGCAGTGTGAGATAGGCAAAAAATAAAGCATGTAACATTCCTGTATGAATCGTACGATTTTTGAATCAAGCACGGGCAACGCCGGGCCATGCTGCTAGTACACCGTTATTGCTCTGATTTTGATCGTGACCAGTGCTACTGGTTAGATTGGCTTTTGGCAACCGACGAGCAATTCTGATTGAAAACATATCCAGATTCAAGGCGGGAGATATCTTACAATTCACTTCATAATCCTTCAACTTCCAAGGAAGACACCGCAAATGGCGCCTCAATCGGGCTTTTGACCTTTTTAATTTGTCCTATGGCAAATTGCCATCTAGCGGGTAGATAGATAGATCATAAATCCATTAGACTGATGATAAGTTCGATGACAAACTTTATGAAAGCCATGTTCCTTCATTCTCAACATGTAGTGTTGGTTGCTCCGCAGTGATGTGGGTTGTGGATGTTACGGTTTTTGGGTATATAAGCGTACAACTAGTGAGCGAGTCAGAATGACTTATTTCCCTTTATAGTCGACCAATGGAAGGTTGACCAATCAGAAGCCGCCCAACACTGTATTCGTCGTGTATAAAGGCGGCCATCTTGTTTCCACCTACCGGAAGGACCAAAGGCGACCAGGAGAAGGATGAACTACACTCTGCTGTGATATCCACTGCGAACCTCCACTACGCTTTCCTACTGTCTCCGAAATATTCACTGCCAACCTCTGGATTCAATACTCGAGGACGACCGTCATGAAAATGTCTAACAGTGGACCCCTGGCATAAACATGCATTGATGCTTCTGTTAAAAATATCAATGACAATGATTGGTACGTAGCCCACCTTCGGGAAGATTTTTATTACGAACTCCCTATACCCTGACAAATATGTATTATTCCAGTAGGATAAATAACTGTGTGACTGGGTCTAAAGTACCTCGAATTTGGTTTGAGGATCATGTTGCAACTTTTCAGTTAATAGTGTAACATCATGTTTTCTTGGTATGCCAACAAACGACCATTTATGTGACGGGGTAGAGAAGTCTATAAATTACAAATGATCGTTCACTTATAAAAGTTATGAAGACAACTATCAAAATGATAACACTTGACATCACACTGTAGGTTCTCCGGACCTTTCACTTCGCCTCGCACAAGAGTGACCTAAAAGATAAACAATGTCTATCCACTTGTCTTTGATTTTGACAAGTTTCTTAGGTTTGCTTAAGCACATTTATTAACTAACCAACGAGGGAGAGCATTGGCTGGCAGCGTTTTTAGTTTAAACGAAACCAGTTAACTCACACACTCAATCATGATGACTTGTTACTTCATGCTACCACAGGTATTGATGGATTCTGAAAATTATGTTTACCCGAATTAACATCGCCTCCCTGGTAAATCGCCCCCCAGTATCATGAGGGGGTGACAAACCCCTATCATACAAGATATTCATCACGTATTTTGCTTTCGGCCCGTTAGTGTATATAATACTATCCTTATTGATTTTCTATCCATAAAAAAAGATATAACCTCCAAGAATAAACTCTGGAAAATTATTGCGATGGCAACACGACATTGGAAATTGCGAAAAAGTTGAATGGAAATCATAGAAAAATAAGTTGAACACATTGCCAAGATGGAAATAAGAATAGAAAAACGTTACATAAAATGTGAAAATAAGAGTATACTAAGAAAAATAGATCTACCATTAAAACTTTTTCATGATTATGGTGTTGCGAATGCAGACAGGAGCAAAAAGATACAGAATATTACGAACATTGGCTTTAAACACGAAAGCCATACAACTACTCTCTATATATATAATATTATAAAGAGATGTAAAGTAAAGATGAAAGTGTAGAAACTCAATAGCTGAAAGATTTATGAAGGTAAAAGAATGTAAAGTAACGTATATTGGTTTGGTTTGGTTTATTTTGTTTTACGGTATATCAACCTCAATGGGTTATTTAATGCCGACAGCATTTTCAGGATAGATTCGTATGATTAGAATATATATTCTTTGGTTTAGATTGATCTGGTTTATTTTGTTTTACGGCATATCAACTTCAATGGGTTATTTAATGCCGACAACATTTTTAGGATAGATTCATATGAATAGAATATGTATTCTTTAGTTTAGATTGCTTTGATGTATTTTGTTTTACGGCATATCAACCTCAATGCGTTATTTAATGCCGACAGCATTTTCAGGATAGATTCGTATGAATAGAATATATATTCTTTGGTTTAGATTGATTTGGTCTATTTTGTTTTACGGCATATCAACCTCAATGGATTATTTAATGCCGACAACATTTTCAGGATAGATTCGTATGAATAGAATATGTATTCTTTGGTTTAGATTGGTTTGGTTTATTTTGTTTTTACGGCATATCAACCTCAATGGGTTATTTAATGCCGACAACATTTCTATTGCTGGTAATATTTTGTTTTGTCAAAAATCTGTTTCTGTTAGTATTTTTCCTTCAAAAGTGTATTGCTGGTAATAATTTTTTCAAAAAAGTATCGCTGGTAATAGTTAACTATTTACCTATAGCTGGGACCCTAACAGGTGCTATCACCCCCGGGTCAGGATGGACCTGGGAACAGCAGCAATTAAGAGGTGGTTCTACAATCCTCAAAACCGTCTTTCTGCTGGATGCAGTTTATCGTCTTACACAGGACGCGGATGTAGTTTAACGTCTTACCCAGGTAGAGTAGCGTATACTATCATGTAGAATAAATTCTCTGATGACGTTGACACGCCGAAACAAATCAATTGTTAATATATATACAGTGGGTAGCAAAAGTATTTATCACATTGGTTTTTCTTACATATTTCAAAAAATAACAGACCAATTTCAACGAAACTTATAGGAAATATTTAAACGAACATTGTCGATCAAAACATAGGAGGAAAATTTAAAACCACTGTTTTGAGAAACATTTATTAACAATAAATAAAATAACCCATATGCAAAAGTATTTAACACGAATGCAAATATTATGCTAGAAGAGACTTGTCGTCATGATTCCTACCCATATTGATATGATGTGATATGTCGACCAATGACAGCACTGCACGACACTCAACTGGCTATTAGATAACAGCTCTGAGATACTGCAGCTATTCTGTTGCCACTACTGCAAGAAAATGGTGAAAACAAAAGAATTGTCGAACGGCATGCGCAAGAAGATCATAAAGAATCACAAAGATGGTAAGGGATATAGAAAAATCGCTCAAGATTTGAATTTGCTTGTGAGTACAGTTGGTGCTGTTGTTCGAAAATGGAAAAAATTCGATACTATTGAAAACATTCAAAGGAGTGGTCGTCCCCCTATCTTAAATGAGGCTAATGAGCGATACATTTCCCGTACTGTGAAGAAAAATTCATTTTCAACTCGTCGAGGAATTCAGAATGATTTGAAAAATGCCGGAACTGAAGTTAGTAAAGATACAATTAAAAGATCACTGAATCGTGCAGGTCTCACTTCAAGATCACTGAGAAAGACTCCATTACTGAAACGCCGACATATACAAGCCCGTTTGAATTTTGTAAAGAAATCTGAAATTGAATCTAATGATTTCTGGGAGAAAGTCAGACGAAACGAAAATTGAGCTTTACGGACGAAACATGCGCACTCATATATGGAAGAAAAAAGGAGCAGAATACGAGCCAGCAACTACCATCCCTACAGTCAAACATGGGGGTGGAAATATTATGATGTGGGATTGTTTTTCCTCAAATGGAGTAGGAAAAATGAAAATCATTGAAAGAACAATGAATGCTGCAAAATACTCCCAATTTTTGTCAACTCAGCTCTTGAACAGTGCCACGTCTTTGGGACATGGTCGTGATTTGTATTTCAGCAAGACAATGACCCGAAGCATACTGCTAAAACAACTAAGAATTGATTTAATAATAATGACATTAATGTCCTGGAATGGCCAAACCAGTCACCGGATTTAAATCCAATCGAAAATTTGTGGAAACTATTGAAGTTACGATTTCATAAAAGAAATCCGTGCAATTTAAACAAATTGAAGAAAATTTGTGAAGAAGAATGGGTCAAAATACCAACAAGTACCTGCAAGAAACTAGTTGAAGACTACAGGAAATGACTGGAGGCTGTGAAGCAGAACAGAGGCTACTGTACTAAATATTAGTAAAAAAATTAATTAAATACTTTTGCATATGGGTTTCCTAAATGAATCAATAAGCTGTCAGATCCTCATACGTCGAAACCGACGGGAGAGTCCATTATATATATATATATATATATATATATATATATATATATATATTAACAGTATTACTCGCTTGAAAAACCTCGGATGACTCAACTTGTAGAAACCTGAGGAAAAAAATAAAAGTAAAAATATAGAAAGGACTGAAAGCATCAAAACAAGGCGAAACAAATCATCAAGTGTCTTAAGTCCTTAGTTCAAAGAAAAAAAAACGATTATAAAGACTAAAACGTAGAGTGCTCAATAGGTTTAGTAGAGCGGGAAATTAGAATAAATCCTAACGAGCCAGGCAAACCTACCAAGGTTTCACATAAACGAATCTTCAGGGTAAACTAGCTTACCCTGAGTTTACTATGACTCGCTAGGATTTATTTTTTATATATATATATATATATATATATATATATATATATATATATATATATAATTATTTATTTAAAAATATGATTCCAACTCGCGACTTAAGAGGTCTCATGTTTCAAAACAAGAGCCGAAAACTTCAATATAATTATTTGAATTAAACTGAATTAAAGTAAGCTCTGTTCCATCTTCAAGCGAAATTATTTTTGGAATAACTTATTTCTGAAATTTACGTGTTTTAATAGTATATTCATAATTGAAATCAAAATTTCCATGGTAACAGCCAGGGCGGATTGTTTAAACTAGGTAGCGGCGTGTTGGGTGTTAATAATACGTATCAGTTTAAAGTTACTTTCATAGATGTCAAGTCAGGGTAATGTGGGGGTGTACAAAATTGAAACGGAAGATGTTTTCGCCTAGTCTGGTTTATGTGTCTATGTAGATTTATTTATTTTTTTATTTTATTTCTTTATGAAAGGGATTTGTGCATATAAAAACTGCCGTAACATTTGTTTTTTGACGACTTCATAAAGGGTTTTCTTTTTTTGTAGGATATTTAAACTATATATTTGGGCTATGGATTATAAAAGTTATTAAATTGTATGCTTGTTTTCAGCTAATTATTCAGTGCATAAATTTTATGATGTCGGAAAAAAACCGTTAACTCATGTCTATTGTTTAATAGATTTTTATTATTTAGAAACTTAATAATGTGCAGTTTCTCATGTAGGCACAAAGGACATGGGTCATCCCAAGCCTTACAAGTTCTAGTCCTATATATATATATAGCACCTTGCATTTATTGGAAATATTCAAGAAATATGAGTTAATTTTTTTCTTATTCAGTTTATTAAACAGGTTGTTAATTTTTTCTTTAAAACGGAAAATAACTGTTGAAAATAATTCACTAAGAATGCGCTCCTGGGAAAAAGAAAAGAAAGGAAAAAGGAAGAAAGGAAAGATGGGGGAAAGAAAGGAAAAGACATGATATCAAAACAGGCCGCTGGACCAGATGTCGGTCTTGACACCTCCGCGAGCGCTGACCGACATTTTCGTGAAGAATTCTTATCAAAATAACGAAAGGTAACTTTTAAATTAGAATAATAGAAATGAATTTTACTTTAGTCAGAGAAAAGTGTCTTTGGGTTGGGGAAGTGACTGGTGAAAACGATATACAATTGACCTGTTAAATTGGACACCCACGTTAAGAAAGTAGAATTTCGACCTAGATAATTAAGATTCTAAAAAGAGGTAAAATATTAATTGTTTTGGACCACGGAGGGCGCCAGGAAGGCGGAAAAGATCCTTTCTAAAAGTCAAGACTAATTAGCCGGGCTGTTTTCCAAAAGGGCAAGGATTGTCATTTTGCGTACGTGCAAAAAGGTGCGAAATCGGATTTTGTTTTTTTAAAACCAGGTTGAACAAAAAGGAGAGGGTTTCGTTCGGTCGAATACAATCACGTGAAAGAAGAAGGAAAAAACCTCGATCAATAACTGTTGGAAAAACGTCAGGCTGCGGAAAAGAAGAGAAAGAAAGGTTCGATCGGGAACGATTGGTTGAGAAAACATGAGAGAACTAAGAGAAATTATTTGGACGTGAATTCTAAAATGGAAAGTCAAAATTAATACGAAATTAAAAACCCCTGACGCCGACCGACCCACCCCGGTTTGTTGCAATTCTAAGAACACAAATCAGTTTGGAGCTGAAGTGATTGCATTGGAGTTGGACCGCGGGCAGGGGATGGCCTGAACGCGGCCATCAAACCGAAGCCCCTTTGCGGGCAGAAGAATCCTCAGACAAGAAATCCTTCCAGCATTCCAGGTTAAGAAGATTGGTGGAAGAATGTTGAGAAGTTAAAAGATCATCCCCGGACGGCAGCGAGAAAAGAACCCTCAGACAGAAGTTTTCCAGCCCAAGTAGACGAAGAAGAAGATTGCCTGAAAGCCTAGAAGAATTGGAGCTGCAGACAAGCCGAAAGTCGATGAAAGAAGTTCATCCCCGCCGGCAGCGAGAAAGACATTATGAAGAAGAAGATTGCCTGAAAGCCTGAGAAGAATTGGAGCTGCATCAAAATATTTTGAAAGAAATTTCCACCAAGTTGAAACAGGAAAACTACCAGCCCAAGCAGACGAAGAATTTCTTTACAACTCAAGTCGGATCAACTCCAATCATGAAAATGATCCTAACCACACTCCGACATAATACATGATTCTAGAAGTAAATTCGACATTTTTCTATTGTGTGATAGAATTGGTGCCAATAGTCCAAAAAGTCAAATATCCTTTTGTTTTTATGTAACGGAAAGATATAAAAGGTTGTTACCAAGTTTATCAACAAT
>CAHIKZ030004817.1:3025000-3057500 GCA_903632075.3 Acanthosepion pharaonis | reverse complement strand
AACATATGTAGACAGTTTCGGCTATGACACATGTATGTATACGGGTGGTGTTATGTCTATACATACGCATTTGTATGTTGAAATGTTGAAATTTAAACATTGGAAGTGTGGCGGAAATGTCTCGTTAATGTCTCGTGAATGTATCCATGTCATAATATGAAATTTTTTTTTTTAACACCACCCGTATACATACATGTGTCATAGCCGAAACTGCCCTTATGTTTATATATGTATGAGTCCCGACGGACGACCAAGTATGTATATGTGTCTGCATGCATCGATGTTTGCGTTAGTACGATGAATGACAAAACGACGAAATTTCCCCCACCACTTCCACGATAACACCAATACACGCAATCTACATAAACCCAAATTTTTTTAAAACATTAATCAGTTTGTCTGACGATCGCTAAAGCGTGAAACCCAGGGTCACAAATTCACATCTATCCAACCAAATATGTTAGCTCTATCTCTGATATTGAGCGCTTTCTAATAAGTAAGCTATAATATATAAATAATTATACATATATATATTTATTTATATTTATATACACTTTTCACACACACACACACATATATATATATATATATATATATATATATATATATATATATATATATATATATATATATATTTCCAGTCGAAATCATTACATTTGCTTTCGTACTAATACCCCTGTGAGTGCTCGTATGTGGTTGTAGATTAAAAATTATATATTATTACAAATTATGTATATTCAGCAAATTATACAATTGTTTAATTAAAGTATCGTTAAATAACTCCGCCTTTAGGGGAATTCTTCCGTTGAGCATTATTAATGAACCGTGAGTTCGATTTTCACAGGCCAACAAACGACATTCGATATTATATAATTAAGCGAAAGGTATAGATAACATAACTATTTGTTTTATTGTTTTACGAAAACATTAAATCTTGAATCTGACAGCTTATTTGATTCAATTATGAAATTTTGTGCGATAATTTTAAGTGGCACTTAAGACCCGCTAATGATTTACAAAGGAGGCCACACGTGGAGCAATAGTGAGTATTGTGAGATGAGATCCCTGTTAGATTTGCTGACCTTCTAGATCCTGCTCTCGCTTCTTGAAGATGATTCAGACAAGCCAATTGAAAACTGCTGAGTCCACTAAAACACGTTGATCTCCATTCTGCCCTTCTCCAAGGCTAAGCGCACAAGTGAGTCATGTGGTATATTGACAGCTGACAATTTAAATATATATATATATATATATATATATATATAATAAAAAGGCTTATCACGAATATTCCATGGTCAGTGTTTAAACCTTTTTATTATATACTTACTCTGTCCTGGACATTGAGTTCTACCTGGATTCTATCCTCTTGAATCTTTTTATTCAAAATATATATGTATGTGTATGCACCCATGTATATATATTTTTATATTTTTTGTATATATATATATATATATATATATATATATATATATATATATATATATATATATATATATATATATATATATATATATATATATATATATATATACACCTGGAATAAACAAATATAAATATATTATTAGTTATCCTGTCATACATCCATAGCAGTTCATTTGTAGCAATACAAGTATTTGACTCTCTACAACTTCTGGATTCTTCGAAAGTTAAAGTTGCCCTTGCAAAGAATATTTCAGAGAACATAACAAGGCAGCTTTTAGATTTTTTTTTTTTTTAAAAACTGGACTCTGCAAATGGTTTTGAAAAGCTGTAATGGCTCTTGACATGTATTTGATGTTCCAAGTGTGTGACATTTGGACGACAACAACATCATTTATTTTATATAGCTGAGTTATTTTGCCTTAAAATTCTATGATTGGATGATTTTTATGCCGAACGTATACCCACCAACACTCGCACGAGCAGCCACACACGCACGCGCAAACACACACACACACACACACACACATGCACACACACACACACACACACACACACACGCGCGAGCGCACACGCACATACATATATATATATATATATATATATATATATATATATATATATATATGTATCTATGTATGTATGTATATACATTAAAAAAGGTTAAACACTAATATTCTATGGTCATAATTTATTCCATTGGAATCGTAAATACGATCCAATTCATCAGACCTACAAATTCAAAAAGAAAACAGAAAAAACAACTCCGGAAATAAAAATAGAATTTATAGAGCGTGTAAGTATGAGAGTGTGGAACGAATGTTAGTGTTAAAGAGAGGGGTAACAGACGAGAGAAGGTGGGAGAATAAAACTTAACAGACAGGGTTTTTTCTAACTAGAGGTGAGTGGAGAGGGGAAATATGAATGTTGTCGGATGTCTAATACATTAAAGATACATTTTGTGGTGACATACGCACACCATAGACGATCAGAATAAGAGGGAGGGAGAGAAAAGGAAAGAAAAGGTGGGAGAGAGAGATGGGGCGGGGGAAACTAAAATTGAACGACATTTACTGAAAGAGCCGCTGTGTAATATATTATTATTATTATTGCACATCTCGTTGAAACACCGGTTGTCGTAAGTTAACCAACGTCAAATCCGGTCAGTACCTATATGGGTGACCGATTGGGAAGACCCGGTGCTGTAAGTTTGGACTATCGGTTGGTGTAAGCTAAGAATTGTTAATCGGAGAGCCAAGGTTCAATTCCAGTTGGGTTCATTATATTCACTTACGCGAAAATATCCTTATGGAAAATTGTATGAATCCACTGCTTCTTCATTAATTAGTAAGACGTTTATCTAAACAAAATCATCCAAGAAATACCTATTCTTCGAGTTTTCCCAAAATTAATTACATAAAGATCACACCCTAAATTCGTGTACCTTTTTTAGTGTACTGTTTTCAATCCTGCTAATGCCTGGAATTTTTTTTATTGTTTCTCTAAATTTCAGCTCTTCTAGGCTCTTTGGTCAATATTCTGAGATTGTTCCAGTACTCCCCAAAATACTGGCACTGTATCACCTACACATTCTGTATTTTCTTCACTTTCTGGTCACGTTTTCAACTTACCATTTTCTTTTTTATTTGTTATGGTATGAACAGGAAAATACACTGGCGATGTTTCTGTTTTCATAGTGCCGTCACTTGTGGGTTGAATTAGTTAATTGCTTGAAAACTCAAGGTCTGAGTGAAATTCAGGTTTGATATTCTCTGCAATAAATTCTGACTTCTTAACTATATCTCCACTTTATAGTCATATTACACTCGTTTACACAGTTGACGATCGTGATTAGTATTTTCTTACGTTAGCTTTAGCAGCCTTTCTGGTTCTTTAACGAAGTAAAAACGGAATTTAGATTATGATGATGATTCCTCATCTTTACACTTTCCTTTTTATGTATAGACTGTCAACGTCGTTTCGCATGTTAATAGGTGTATATATTATCATTACCTTTCCTTTATTTCAGATTCCATGTTCTTCATTTGGATATTTTTAGTTATGTTCAGAATATTTCACAACAGAAATTCCGCAAGAATTTATTCTATTGATCAAGTTTCATCAGCAGAGTTTGGTTTCTAATATATATATTTTTTTATTTCTCTGAAGAATCGTTTACTGATTATTTCTGCCTCATTTCGCTCAGGTTGATTATATCCGTATCCGTAAAACTCCAATAATCATTTCACGTTTTGCGTTCGGATGATTTCCCGATTGGTTACTTTAAGTCATTCTCTTGTTTCTCTTTTAGATTTATTGATAAAAAACAATGCACATTTCTAAATACCATACACCATTTCGATGTTTGAAGATCTTAACGGTTTGAATTAGTCACCAAATTCCAAATGTTTATTGCCTTTCTTATTATTGCTACAGATTGAGAATCATTTATTCGAAATTCTTCGGACAAGAAGTGCTTCGGGTTTCAGATTTTTTTTTCAGATTTTGGAATACAAGATAGTAAATTTATACAATATATATTTTATATATATATATATATATATATATATATATATATATATATATATATATATGTATATATATATTTATCCTAAAATTATAACATGAATATGTTATAAAATCACTAAAAACATTTTGTTTCAACACTTTCTGGCGTCTTATCAACTGATGGTGTTGAATGTACATTTCGACATTCAATAAGCCATAGATGTTGGTACGTCACAAAACAAAAACATCCAAGAAATATCTATTCGTCGAGTTTTTCCAAAATTAATAACATAAAGATCACACCCTAAATTCTTGTACATTTTTTAGTATACTGTTTTCAATCCTGCTAATACCTGGATGTTTTTTTTTTGTTTCTCTACATTTCAGCTCTTCGAGGCTCTTTGGTCAATATTCTGAGATCGTTCCAGTACTCCCCAAAATACTGGCACTGTATCGCCTACTGGTGTCTTATCAAGTGTTGGTGTTGAATGTACATTCAACACCATCACTTGATAAGATACTATAAGTGTTGAAACAAAATGGCTATTTTTGTAGTGATTTTATTACATATTTATGTTATAAGTTCCGAATAAATAATTATATTTGCTCTACTCTGTATTGATCACACTTTTAAGAATAGTATTTGTTGGTTATTGAAATTTATTCCGTATAGACCAATCCTGTACTTGGATATATATATATATATATATATATATATATATATATATAGAGAGAGAGAGAGAGAGAGAGAGAGAGAGAGAGAGATAGCTGGCCACTCGTATACGAGGATGCCCGTTTACTAGGGCGGCTAGCCAATCCCTATTGCAGACGTTGGCTCAGGCGTATTTGTGTTTATTCAACACCCACAGAGCCCACCTGTGGTTTACACTGCATCTATGTTTAGCAGATATTAGTTACAGTTTATGGGGGAAAGTGTGTTATTTAGCGTGATCAACAATTAGAACAAGGCCAGTACGCTCAAGCCTCTGTCTCGATGACTTGTGACTATGCTAGCACAGCTGTTGCCGGGTTCCGTCTACCCCGTTTCACTCACAAATCTTGGGTCAACTCGTGGCACTGTTTTCAGGCACTTTCCAAAGGTGCTGGGATTGACCCCTCCAGTCCGATATCATCCGGAATCTTCTTCCTGACAAATCCACCGTGTTATCAGACCTGGTGTTAAAAAAGGAAAACAACAATACATATCAATACGGCATGTAATCTCCTTCGAAATACCCACCTTTTTTGGATAACGAATAGCTGCCTTGATTCTTTGCGGCGTCTTGAAACTCTTGTTCCTCTCAAGTGTGATTTGTTTTTTGGAAAGAGTAGAAAGGTTGCTATGGACAAAACCTCTGGAATGCTATGCTTTGCTAAAACTTATTTTGAAAGCCAGGATAACTAATGGGAATTCTTTAGTTTGGTGAGAGGAACACACTCTATACACCTTCCTTTCAAACACTGACAAACAATAGAACTGAGAGAGAATGTTATAACATTGTGTGCATGCGCGACAGTTCAAAAGCAAAGCGTTTCAATTAATTTCACGCTGCGGATTTTAGTTCCGTTAACGTATTAACAGTTCCAATACATTTTTATCAGCAAGGAAAACATATTATATACTTTTATTTTAAATAGAGAAGCGTATATTAATTTAGAGAAAATATGTACAGATGTTGAATGGATTGTAATAGTAGCCATTTTTAAATGTATGACTAGTAAATGAAACATGTATCAATTTTATTCTGGGTATTATTGTGCTATCAAACTGATTTTTTTTTTCTTAGTATTATTCATACTAATATGTTTCTCATATTAATTTGTCCTTGCGATAAAACTTTGCAATAAATGAATGACCTCTTTCCAATAAATCATCGATCAATTTGATTAACTTCCCAATATTACTTTCCATCCAATTTCTGGGGATGGGAGGTCGAAACGAGATCATTTTCTTTTAGACGAAAAATGCAAAATTCGCGCCAAAGTGATAATCAGTTATTTAAAATAAAAATAAATAATGGGCTGTCGCTGTACTAAGATTCAATCTTTTGTACCACTAAGACTAATACGATAATTTATATATATTTATATATATATATATATATATATATTGTAACTTTTATTAAATTGTATGATATATATATATATATATATATATATATATATATATATATATATATATATATATATATATATATATATATATATATTAGTGGATATATAGTCTGAAGGTGTGCTATATTTATGAGATAAAGTGGTCAATATCAGAGATAGAGCGTGTGTGTAAATATTGAAGTGAACATAGAAGTCAACACTTAGAGGCGACAGTCTGTTTCATGCTAGACGCAATCGTCAGGACTAAGTGTTGACGTCCATGTTCACTTATATATATATATATATATATATACATACATATATATATATATATATATATATATATATGTGTGTGTGTGTGTGTGTGTGTGTGTGTGTGTTATTAAATAATAATAATAATATGTATACAGTGTGCGATGAATGGATTGTCGTCTAAACTATGCAAAAATGATAACACTGATATATTTACCAAAATTGCACCACGATATATTGAAATATTAAAGAGTGAATTGAATTGGCTTCAATTACAACATCCAGACGACATCAGAATTTTTTTTGCATTATTTGTGGATGGTCTCATTGTATCATTTGCTACCATAACCCTTGCTTCCAAATCATATTTGGTGTTAAAAGCAGTTTTTTTTTTTAATATTTGGCCCAATTGCGCCCCACACACAATAACTAATAATCAAAGGGTTTGCAGTCTGCTGGGTTAGCTCGCCATATGTAAGGAGTGATGTGGCCACAGAACTTGTCTGGCAGCCATAACTGGGTTCTCCTACTTCTATAGCATGGTGCCTAGTCCTATCGCCAGAAATAGGGTCTTCCAGCAGCCATCTTCTTCGCCCAGGGAAGCACCACCTACTCACAGCACTTGATGTAGGTCTTCATATTGAGTCTGAAGCCCTATGTGAAGATGAATGAAGGCATAACGCCGCCATCAATAGTGATCACCCCAAATACCTTCGTTATTACCATTAGATTCATCCAACTCTATCCGAAATCTCTGTACACACTCTCTGTCTTTCTGTCTCTCTGTCTCTGTCTCTTTCTCTCTGACTCTCTCTCTCTCTATATATATATATATATATATATATATATATATATATATATATATATATATATATATCCAGAGTTATTTCTGAGATATTTTATTTTAATATCCTAAAATAAATAATATATACATATATATATATCGTATATATATATATATAATGCATTGCGTATATATATATATATATATACGACGAGCACACACACACACACACACGCACAAGTGAATACACATTATCATCCAAAACCTGCACTGACGATATAGAATCATGATAAACATACACGCTGCTTGACAAGTGATGTGGAGAGTCACGGTAGAAACCGAAGCATGTTGTAAAGAAACAAAGTACACAGAAACTGAAATAACATGAAATCAGTTCTTCTATATGACAGTGGGTGTTGGACAATATCCTACCATGACTTTCCAGGTGATGTGGACAGTCATGGTAGCTTATGTATTAAAAGAATAGGCATGTAAAAGGAAATTAACACATATATGTGTCTCTGTATATATACGCATCTATCGATATAAATAGAAACTGAAATTTCTATCTATAAAAGCCAGGATGTGTGCGTGTGTGTGTAACGAATACACGGCCGCAATTTTCGACGGATTTCCACCAAAATTTACATGCATATTTTCCAACTTAGCAGGAAGGTCAAGATTGACTTTGCATTTCCCAACTCCCATCGATAGTGGAAATAGTCGATTTTTTCATGCTTCTACGGCAGTTTTCATGTAGCTTGCGGCCATTTTGTACTGGCAAAGAGTGAGAGCCTATAGCTGGCTGCCACGAATAGGCAGGAAGATTCTATTGGCCAGCGGGAGAGCCAACAGCTGACTGACACGAATGTTAACTAGTGTGCTAGCATGCAAAAAAAATCGATAGCTGAATTCGTCACAAGTGGGAAATATTTAAATCTGCATGGCACTTTACTCCAATTGGCTCATTCGCTTGCTTAAACTCAACGTTGATTCTGATTCCGCAGAACTGGGTTTGGTGCGAAAAAGTATTTGTTGTTAACATTCTTTTTTTCATTCGGTTTTTCCAGAGTCCTTTTTTTTAAAGCTGATCGTTTTGTGTTCATTTTGTTTAGTTCTTTTTTCGTAACAGATATAATGTTTAGTATAGAGCTTAGAAAAAATTCGCAGTGTGAGATAGGCAAGAAGTAAGGCATTTAGCAATATCAGCACGGAAAAGGGCACTCCTTTAAAGGCAAGGAAGGACAATGATATTTTAAGTCAAGTGATAGCGATTGCTGAATGAGTACGATTATTGAATCAAGCACGGGCAACGCCGGGCCATATTGCTTGTAGACGCATAAAAATGTAATAAGATAAGTATGAGTACACAAAAACAAAACAATTTGGCAAAACAGTTCGATTCCCAGTGGCAGAGATAACTGAAGCTAACACTGCGTCGACTAATCAATAATCCTTCTTCTATGTGCCGTGTGCCTTCAGGATGTAGGCGATCATGGATCGCCATATTTGCCGGTGTTTTGAATCTCTTAAAAAATTTTGTCGATTTTTTTAATCTCTCTTAAACCTTGTTCCGTCATATTTTTAATACAACCTCATTAGGTAGGTTATGCGTTAGTTTTCTCTGTCTCTGATGCTTTCAGTATTTCTTGTGAGTATCAAGTTTTCCAAGCCCTCTTTCCTTCATTAAGTGCCCTAGAAATTTCAACTCTCCCTTCCTGAAGTTAAGTATAAGTGTCATTTTTGTTTCTATTTTCTCTAAAACTTCGTCGCTGCCCACATGTTCGATCAATTGCATTCTCAGCATCCTTCTGTTCATTCGATTCTCTTTTTCAACATCGAGGCTATTGTCCAATATTCACTATCCTATATAAGTAATGATTTCATATAATAATCTTCTGTTTCTTAGAATTTTTTAGCTTTTAGAAGGTACCACTTCGTATCCTAATGTGCCTTCATATTTCTTTTGCACATTTTCCATTGTCTGTTAGAATATTTCCCAGATATTAGAATTTTTGTACTTATTTTAATTTGGTATCTACAATATGTAATACGCATGTTGAGTTGTTCCTTTTGCTAATTACTCTACCTTCTATCTTCTTGAAATTGTCCTTTAGTCCTTTCTCCTCGCCTTCCTTCATTACGTCGTACTGGGTAAGACGTTAAAGTACATCCGCGTCCTGTGTAAGGCGTTAAACTACATCTAGCAGCAAGGCCTCTGATCAGGAGGTTTGTGGAGCGTGGGACCACTTCTTAATTGCTGGTGTTTTCGGGTCCATCCGCGTTGGTAGCACCTGTTAGGGTCCCAGCTATGGGAAAATTGTTAACTATTACCAGCAATAATTTTTGAAAAAAATTATTAACAGCAATACAATTTTGAAGGTAATATTTTACCAGAAACAGATTTTTGACAAAACAAAATATTACCAACAATAGAATCTTTGTCGGCATTAAATAACCCATTGAAGTTAATATGCCATAAAACAAAATAAAACAAACCAAACCTTCACTCCCTTTTCTAAGAGTTCCGCTAGTTTTCCTTTCTGTGTCTTCTTCCAAAACTGAGTCATCTGTATATATTATCTTATTAACATTGTAAGCGTCAGTAATTAATACTGGTCGGACTTCTAATTATCTCAGAATCGCCTCAGTCTATAAATTGAATAAGTCTGGTGAGAAGAGTCATCCTTGTCTTATAACCCTTTCTATTTTATTTTATATTTACTGAACTCCTTTTCGCAAGTTTGCTGATATTATAGGTTTTGATTTATTCCAATATCTACTAACTGATCGCTCCAGGATTTTGTAGTTTGTGACATAATTTATCAAAAAATAATCTATAAAAACAGGTGTCCATCCTCCTGGATTTGTATTGCGGTTTCTGATACCATTATGAGCATAAATATCGCATTCCATGTTCCAGTGTCTTTAACGAACTTTGTTCTCTTTCCCGGTTGATTCTACGTGGCCTTATATTCAACAGAATACAGATATTATGCTTTGTTATATAGCTGATAGTCCGGCGGAATTCACATTTCTTTGAACCTGGATTCTTTGGCAGTGCCATCAAAATAGATATATTTAGGTATTCCGTTATATATCACCACTGTAGTATATTTTCTTTATTACCTGTGTAATATTTTCAATGTGGAATTTATATAAAGCTTCTAGTATCTCTATTACGATTCTGCCTGGCCCTGCTGCTTTGTTTCTGCTCAGATTTGCCCAGTGTTGATTTCATTTTCAGATTTTAATATTTCTGGTCGTTCGATTTATCTGGGTATTGCCGTTTTTTCTCTATCATCAAGGAAGCGTTCTCCGATGAATTTCTTTCATCTCAGAAATATATTTTTCTTTCTCTCATATTATTATTATCAGTTCTCAAACTTTTTACCTGTGATCGAAAATGGAATGGGGAATAAAAATATATATAAAGAAAAATATTAAAAAAAGGTAAGATATTTTTAATTAAATAATAAACATAATGCTGTTTCTATACGTGTTCTTTGAAAGTGACTTGTTACAATATGATTTATTCAAAAATAATAATATTGTTTATATATATATATATATATATATATATATATATATATATATATATATATATATATACAGGAGTTTCGTTCAAAAAAAGGCTGATTGGGTACTGCTATTAAGATTTGTGTTTAATTTTTGCATGTTCATATTTTTCTTTTTAGTTTTCTGGATATAAATTATGTAGAAATTGGCCGAATGTTCCGTATGCCGAAGCGCTTTCGGGTAGAGTTTAACAATTATCAAGGATATATTATATTTACTTTTAACTGAATGTATGGATTGTTTTCTATATGCATGTAGAATTATCGGGAATTATTATTTTCCAAACACGATCAGCACATTTTGGCTGTGTTCATAGTTATTTTGTGTAAGATTTTTTTCTTTTTTTATTAATTATGCTTCCATGTGAATGTGATTGATATATTTGTATTATCTACGGATACAGTGTGGATGAAGTTTGGTAAGTGTCTATGGATATGTATATATACACAGTTGTCGGAGGGTCGGCCAGTATTCCTTTAGCCCCGAGTGAAGCTGGTTGTTGGCGACACTATGGGATGAAAAATAAGATCCTTCAAGGCTATAATGATAAAAAGCCTTCCAGCAGTATGCATATATATTCATTTAGAAAAGAGAATCTTTCCGTACACCGATAAAAGCTCATGAAAATATCCAAATATTATGGAATACCTACTAAAATAGTCACAACGAAGAATATTCTAAATTGTGGTACTGCAACACAATTACCATTACCAGATGGAGATACAGAATATTTGGATATAACAGCTGAAGACATACAGGGTGACCCCCAAAAATGGGAACATTTTAGCATTCCAATAAAACCAAGAATGATGGATAAAAGTATTTTATTCATAGTAATTGAAACCTTAGAACATGCCATTTAAGAAAAAAAGATGAAATTTTCATTTTTTAAAAATTACGTCCTGTAGATGGCGTCCTCCTGTACGAATGCATTCTTGAATCTGGCTTAATAAATTTGATAACCTTTTTTTTTCTTTGAAAATAGTCTGAAAACATTAACATTTTTACATTTTATTCAGAAGCGTGTCTTGATATTTTTTTTTGGTGGGGGGGTATTTTTTTTTTTATAATACAAAGATAATCTATAATTAACTTTAGTATTGCACATTTTATGCTAATGGTCATACATCTCCAGGGAATACGAATATTGTATGATTCTCCAAATACTTTAGTTCACATTTAAATATTTCTTTTGTTTTTAATCCTTTCTATCCAACTCGTTTTCCAAATAAAACCTCAAATATAACTGAATTTCTGTAAAAGAAGACATATATATATATATATATATATATATATATATATATATATATATATATATATATATTTGTGACACGTTATTTGAGTAAAATTACCAAATTTAAAGTTAAATTAATCCGATTTAAAATAAATATTACTTACTTATAGATAGGTAACTCTATGAGATCCCTAAAAAAAAGAGCATAGCATGATGATAAAATTATAGTATTTTATGTACATTTCTGATAAAATTTCATAAGAAAGGATTGACTGCTGCAACATCTCGACTGGGATACTGTGAATTTCATCTTGAATTCTAAATGGTGAAATGTTTACTTGCTCAAGGTCACTGTCTCGCAGTGTTGCCACTTGCTCATGTCTGGAAATACGCACTTCAAAAATTCGCGTTTTTTTTTTGTCGCCCTATATAGGGAAACCTAAAGAATTCATTTTTATTCAGAATTGCTCTTGATTATGCAGTGTGATTCTGCTTTTGTCTTCAGCTCTTGGACACGCGCACTTGTTTTGTCTCAGACTCGAATTTACCGCAGTCAAAGTTGGGCTCCACATTTTTTTTAATCGGTATCATTCCATTCAAGTTAGTAAAACCATTAAGACTCGAAGGGTTACATAGTGTGGAAGAATTAGGAACAGATGAATTAATAATGAGAAAAGAGTAATTACATGGACAGTAGATAGAGATTGATATTGCGTTTAAATTTTGGCAGATTAAAGTTGGCTGTAAAGAATTGGAACCGGAAGGCAGATCCACAAGCGAGAAGTTCGAGAAAACGTAAATGGCAGCAATATTCTAAGCATGGACGAATGGTAAACTTATAAAACGATTCTGGAGAGAAAATGAAATACAAACAGAATTAATGCCTTTAAATCAAACATAATGCGATATTACATTAGAAAAAAAAGGGACTCAATCAGGTGGACAAATTTTTAAAATTTTGGATCAGACTTGAACCTCTCGCAAAAGAATACTAACAAAAATGAATATCACCTGGAAGTTAAAACTAAAAATGAACGTTTGAATGTACAAATATTTAGTTTAAACCGTTAGACATCAATAGTAAAAAAGGACATAGATTTTTTAAAATCGTTTCAACCCAAGCAAGGCAACAAAGTCACTAAGACTGAAAGGATATAAGAAAAAATACATTATTATGGAACTTGAACAATAAAAGAATAGGAATTAAGAAGAGAGAAGATAAGGATTGATATCGCATTTAACAATTTGAAAATAGAACATCACTGTAAATGAAGAAGCCGGAAGTGAGTTTCACATGTGAAACGCGAGAGATAAGAAAATATTAACAAAGAAATTAGGGGAACATCAATCCATTTCAACTGTAAAATGAAGAGACCTTACCGGCAATCTAGTACTGCGCTTAAATTCATAGACTTTATGTACCATAGATATGAATTCCTCAGAAAAATTACCATGAAAGTATTTATAGAAAAACGAGAGTAATTTTACATTACGACGGTGGGAAATTGACTGGAGCTTAGATGCCAGGTGAAGACAAATGACATTGCAGATTATTCTTTAGATTTTATCAAGGATGTCTAAATGGATAGCAGAAACACCAGACCATACATGGGGGTAATAAACTAAATGATACTTCATTCCCCTATTCATGTTAGGAAACATTCCATGCCCAATGATCAACTATATTGTAACATAGAAAGGATTATGAAAATAATATATGAAAAGCATGTTTGGTTTAATGACCGTTGCTGGAGAATTAAATATTGTGCATTAACTGATATTATAGGAAATACATTATGAGAAAAGACCAAGAATTAGTCTAGTAAAAAACTAAATCGTTTCACTCATAGCCATAACGTAAATGGAGTAACAAAGATCATGGATCTTGATAGGAATATGATGAGATGTTAGAGAGACGAGTTTATAAGTGTTTACTGGTGACAATTAGATAGAGGGATACCAACAGGGACATAATAACAAAGTCAGGGAAATAGAAAGATTTTTCAAAATATTAAAGGAAACAATATCTTGAGCGTGTTTTGAAAAATGAAAACATTATATAAATACAAGCACTATTTCTTATTTAACAGTAAAAATATTTCATCCTTGAAAATGTCTAAATGTATAGCCAAAAGCATTCAGGCAGTTTTTAGATAATTTATTATCTGAAAAGAAAACAAATTATTAGAAATTGAATATAAAACTAAATCAAAGCAACTTGTTTGTGGAATTCAATGAAATGAGCATATATATATATATATATATATATATATATATATATATATATATATATATATATGTGTGTGTGTGTGTGTGTGTGTGTGTGTGTGTGTGTATTTACACACAGCAGATTCTATTTTATGTATGACTGAATAAATTACAAACATATATCTATTTATTTTTATCATAATCGTTTCATATTCCCGAATACATTTCCGTATATGAGAATTGAATGAGGCAAGAAATGCACCGTAACAGTGAGAAGCACTTTTATTTCCAAAGAATTTTCGATCGCTTTCTGAGATCATCATCAGGGGTGAAACTGGTAAAGCAAAAATATGCGTAACTATCTATTACTGGGCATTTCCTGACCTATTCAATTAATATGTACGGAAAAATATTCGAGAATATGAAAGGATCATAATAAAAATAACACATAACGTTTTAATGTAATTTATTCAATCAGGTACAAACACACACACACACACACACACACACACACACACACACACACACATACACACACACATATATATATATATATATATATATATATATATATTATATATATATTTTTACAATTTTAAATAAATATAATAAAGCACTTAATGCCCAAGGGTTTACTAAGTTTTAGAGAATAGCAGTTTAGAGAATATGAGAAAAATCAATATTAATCCTTTGCTTCCCCAGGGTATTTTCGTGTGTACTATGCAAGCAGTCCTGTTTCATCACCTATCATACACAGGACAGCCAAAGGGTTAAGAAGAAAGGACAATAAAAGAACGGGGATTAAGAAGCCAGAAGATATATATATATATATATATTCGGATGTCTAGTCGCACTGTGATACAGCGAAACAGTACTGTCTGCGAATGACATAATTTGGCTCTTGAAACTATATTTCAATTGGGCACTGATTTTATAAACAGCACCCACCTGCGTCAATGCAAAGCTCTTCAGTAAAATGAATTGGAGCACTCCGGCTGATTGGCATTTGTTTACATTCGTAAAAACAATACGCTAGATTTAGCTACTTCTTCCTGTTGAAGGAAAATAGCTGAGTGGTAGTAACTCTGACTGATCAGTTGGGTTTCGATCCGGGCTTGAAGTATTCGGATGTGTAGTCGCACTGAGGAGCAATGATACAGCGAAACATTACAGTCAGCGAATGACAATATATATATATATATATATATATATATATATATATATATATGGTTCAAACACTAATATTCCATGGTTATAATTTATTACATTGGAATTGTAGGTCTGGGGAAATGGGTGGTGATTACTATTCCAATGTAATAAATTATATCAATGGAATATTAGTGCTTGAGCCTTTTATATTATATTCTTCTTCTGTATTGTACATATAGCCCTGCCTGGATATTATATATACATATGTATATATATATTGAACACTAATATATATATATATATATATATATATATATATATATATATATATATATATATATATATCTATTTTGAATATTTTATATTAAAAGAACCACTTGTATTATCCTTTTCTCCTTTTATATATATATATATATATATATATATATATATATATATATACAGAAAAGAGAGATATATAAGTGGTTCTTTTTTTAATATTTTATATTAAAAAGAACCACTTGTATTATCCTTTCTCCTATATATATATATATATATATATATATATATATATATATGTGTGTGTGTGTGTGTGTGTGTGTCTGAAAATGAAATAGAAAGGGAGAGAGGGAAAGAAAGAAGGAAAGAGTTTTCGTCTGACGGAAAGATAATTCTATTCCTACACTACTCCTGTAGCCCCGACAATTTTGGTTCTCTTTACTGATTTTTAACAAATACACACACACGCGCCCGCTCGCGCGTACCTCACCCTCAAATGCTGCTCTTCTGCGGTAGATACACGATGCCATATTCTTTGTAATCTAAATTTAATCCTCCTTTCTTTTCCTTCGACTAAACAATATTATTCATCAAATTTGGTTTTACTATAAAAAATTATGAACTGTCGAATCTTTTTTCTTGGTAACCGTTTTTTTCCCAACTCGTTTTTTGCGCATTTTTAAACAATTTCTATTCATATCAATCTTTTAAGTTTTGTATATATCGCCGCTTGTATTCAATGTGTTTCTTTTGCAAATGCTACTTTTTTAATATCCTTTTGCATGAATCACTTTTTGTATTCAAGCTGTGAACAATGTCAATATTTTGTTTCTACTTTTGCTCTATTTTCTGGGAAAAATATTAATTTTCACTGGTTATAATGTTTTTTTTTTATATTGTTTCTTTATGTGGCTTATTGACTTGGCCGCAAGATGATGAGAAACATTAGCCAGAACTAAGACGACGTATAAAAAATATTCATGTATGTAGGCGACATTCAACTAAATCAAGTAATTCGAGTCAAAAGTTAACCAGACTTCTAAAAACACTCAAAAAGACCAAAATTTATTTTGGTTCCCAGGTTATTAGATCTTCAATTTTATGTGAGATTTTTTTACAAATTAGACACAAAATACACACATAAAGTCTATATATATATATATATATATATATATATATATATATATATATATATATATATATATATATATATATATATATGTGTGTGTGTGTGTGTGTGTGCGTTTTGTATGTATACTTGCTTATCGGGCGTCATTTTAAGCTACCTTTCATCACAATAGGCAAAGAGAAGGAGATGCTATAGGCAACAATAAATTACAAAAGAAATCAAAATTGATTGCATAAATATTTAAGCTTACTTTTCAAAAGACAATTCTTTTGCCGACACTTAATTTAAAACATGTTAAAGACAATTAGATGAACGTACAAACAATTATTTTTATTTCATGCGTGACTTTCGCTGGCCTTCGCAATTAATTCCCATGATAACCAAATTTAATTTCAAATTATAAAACTTTTTTTTGTACGACAATTTCCTCTCAAAAAAGTTCCCGTAAAGAAATCTCCGAAAGCGTCGCAGTTATGGAAACTTGGGAATTCATAATTTCAGGGTTGCGGATTCGGATCCGGCCTGGAATATTTTTAATTTATTGAGGGATTCATCCTTATTCCATTATGGTATAAGTTGGTCTACGGCTCTAGGAGTAAAATTGAAAAAGGGTTACACAGTGACACACTAACAATGGCATTTATCATATAGAAGATGATATATTCATAGTTATGTACCTTTAACTGAAATAGTTTGACACACTGACATTTGCACTTTATATATATATATATATATATATATATATATATATATTTATATATCCAGGCAGCGCTATATGTACAATACAGAAGAACAATATAATATAAAGGTTTCAAACACTAATATTCCATGGATATAATTTATTACATTGGAATCGTAATCACCATCCATTTACCTAAACCTACGATTCCAATGTAATAAATTATAACCATGGAATATTAATGTTTGAACTATATATATATATATATATATATATATATATATATATATATATATATATATATATATATATATTATTGATTTTTATTTAATTTTTTCTTGTGTTCAGAGCTTTTTTCTGGACAAAGAGTGTGTAAGAACTGTCCGAATGATATGTTATGAAACATGCATTAGAGAAGGATTGCTGCCTAAATATACAGAACATTTGGACAGTTCTTACACACTCTTTGTCCAGAAAAGAAAGCTTTTGTCAGAACACAAGAAAAATTAAATAAAAAGCTCAACCGTAGTACCTTGTCTGTCGTTTTTAATGAAACATGCATAAAGGAAAGATTGCTGCATAAATATACAAATATATATATATATATATATATATATATATATTGCCATTCGCCGACTGTACGAATATTTCAAGCCCGGAACGAAACCCAACGGATGAATCAGAGTTTCTACAACTTAGCTATCTTCATTCGACAGAGAGAATCAGCTAAATCTAGCGTATTGGTTTTACGAATGTAAACAAATGCCAATCAGCCGGGGTGCTCCAATTCATTTTACTGAAGAGCTTTGCATTATCGCATATTAATTGCATATATATATATATATATATATATATATATATATATATATATATATATAACGGATCGCTAGAAAATTCCTTTCAAGCTCTCGAGATCGTCAGGTGTTCTCTTTGCCTGACGTTCGCGAGTGAAGCGTAAGTATCTTTTGAGTTGTGTCGCTGTTAAGCATTTATACTCTGTCTTGTTAACCCAGGCATTGTGCACTTTTGGTTACTGCCTCAGAATGTCTGTCTTCTGTTTTTTTTTCTTTGGTTGTGTTTCCGTTTTCCTGCATACGTTTCTTCCTGTATTTTTTTATATTCGTTCTTAGTAATTACTTTTTTTTCTCTTTTTCTTTTGGTCACATAACGGCCTTTCTGTTGACGGCAACAACAGTTTGATTTTTCTGGTAAATTTTTATTTTTTACAATGATTTTCATCCTGTAAAAATCACGAGTGCCACTCGAAGCAGTGTATTCCAGAGTTAGCGGTATAGCATATGCGGGTGTTTGTGGAATATAGAGGTCAACCCTAGACTTGAACAGGTTAAGATTATAGTGATTTTATAAGCATCCTCTTGCCACAAGGTATGTTTCTATATTTTGAAAACATTACTTAAGTTAGAATATATATTAGCGATTGTCGAAGTAATTTCAGCTCCTATAAGCCATCGTCAAAAAACTCCAAAATAATCTTGCCGCGTAAAGAGGCAATAACTGAGAAGCGATGGAACGAAAAGCTCCAACGAAAAAAAGAATGTCGTTAATAATGACTTATGAAGCCTACAGTGAAGAATTGAAACGAGGAAATTTTCTGAAATAGGGGAGGGTAAATGTCAAAAGAATTCCTTAACACGAAACATTATTTGGCGCTCAACAATAGATTATACGAATAATAAGAAAGATAATATTTGGATAAATAAAAAAAAATACTGATATCCATTGCGCACATGCAGTCACAGCCTCACACATTACATGATATATATATATTTAATTAATTCATCGTCGAGTCTGATAGAAACCTGAACAGAATGCAGAAAGTACTGGACTATATTTGGGACTCATCAGCAGTGCGCATCCACTACCGAGAATTGAAACCCTGACAGTTAGGTTGTCAAGCGAACATCATACCAACTCTGTGTGTGTGTGTGTGTGTGTGTGTGTGTGTGTGTGTGTGTGTGTGTGTGTGTGTGTGTGTGTGTGTGTGTGTGTGTGTATATATATATATATATATAAAGTGCGCAGGTATGCAGAAAATAGAAAAGAACACGTTGGCTACATAATCCGGATTTCCTTAGTATTTTTGTTTTTTATTTTTAAGAAGACAGTGTTCCATACAGAAGTAGAGCTTTATTATAATAATAGTTTTTTGTTTAAAAATATGATTCCTTCGCTACATAAGTGTTCTCATGCTGCAAAAACGAGAGCCGAAACCATACAAATAATTATTAAAATTAAATTGAATTGAGGTGTTTAGTCCCGTTCTGTGGATAAGACAAATTGGTATGAAAAGTGACAATTGGAAAAAAAATCTTTGTTTTTTTCCAACGCGTTTAGTCTTCCGACTTTATCATGGCAAACAATGAAAACGAAATGTTTTTCTTGGCATAGATGCATTAAATCCAAAATTTAAAACAGCGAGAGACGCTCCTGCGTAAGCCTCTTTCTGGCTAATGTTACCTTCCTTTATACTAAGTTTTGTTTGGTTTGTATTCTTTGTAGATAAATTTTGGATTTCGGAAGACGAAACGCATCAGCAAAAAAACTAATATTTTTTAAATTTTCATTTTTTATACCTATTTGTCTTATCCACAAAATTGTTCTGGGAATTTTACTATATTTTCGACACAGAAAGGAAACTATATACACCGAAGGTAATGAAGGAAAGCGAGAAAAAAGGACTAAACATTAATTACAAGACAGAATGTTTGATTGTCTGAAAATTGAACAAGCCAACATGCAAATTACAAATTGGAAATACCAAAATAAAGCGAGTACAAAAATGTGAACATGTGGAAAATGTTTTAAGAGAGTATAAAGAGTGCATAAACGAAAGCCAAATATGCATTGAGATGCTGAAAGATGCCTTCTAAAAGCTAAGCAAAGTATTAAAAAACTAGAAATTTTCGTCAGAAATGCGTAATGAAACGTTGGGTTATATCGGTCCTCCTTTACAGCAGTGATTTCTGGGTAATGTCATCACACATCAAGCAGATACTGGAAGCAACAGAAATGTGGCTCTACAGAAGGATGCTGAGAATGTCGTGTATGTGACAAGCGCAGAAGTTTTAGAGAAAATGCAAACAAATACTGAACATCAGGAAGAGGCAGTTGACAAGACATGTAATGAGAAAGGAAGGCTAGGAAAATTTCATAGGGATAGTTTTAGGTTTATAGGGACAGATGACTGTAGCCCGTAACATATTGAAGAGCTTCAGTAACTTTATTGAAAGATGTATTCAAAAAGCTAAACATATTATTAAGAAACAGAACAAAGTAAAAAGTATTGGACTGTTACATAATATATGTTCTTCTATATGGCACTGGTTAAAGGACAATCTCCTCAAAGATGAAGAAGAGACGAGAGCAAACAAAAGTATCATTCTAGAAAAGATGAAGTAAATACTATGGACTGAACGTGTGAGCAACAACGAGTTTTTCAAGAAAATGGAAACAAAACGGAAACTTGCACTTAACATCAAGAAGAGGCAGTTGAAATTTTGGGGGCACGTAATTGGAAAGACGGCTTGGAAAAGCTGACACTCACAGGGCAGACTGAGGGAAAGAGGGTTAGAGTAACAAATCGCGTAACTTACTTGATGGGCTTGAGGAAATGGATGTTAGAACAAGGATTAGCAGGAATAAAAAAAAGACAAACCTTACTAAGAGCTGCAAGGGACAAGAAGATGTGAAGGGCCATAAACTTGAAGGGGCACGGCATATCAAAGAAGAGACTTAACATCAGGAAGACATAGTTAAAATATCTAGGGCACGTAATTTGGAAAAAAACTCTTGCGTAATTTCATATTCACGGGATATATGGAAGTTAAAAGAGCAGCAGAAATCAGTGCTTAACATATCTAACGAGTTTGTGTAAATAGTTGGCGGAACAAAAGTATCAGGAGCGATAACAAAAATAAAAAATAAGAGCTACAAAGTACATGGCGTTGTGGAGAGCCATGATTGCGTGTGTCCTGCAGGTTGCTATATATTTTGTTAGAAAAGCTTAAAAGTAATTTGTGCTCCCCTTGAACCCGTTTGCCTCCAGTAATTTACTGTGTTTTGTAAGACGTAAACCGTCTTTGCTATAATAGGAAGCACGGTGAAGTAATGGATAGCGGCTCGAATTGAGGAATCGGAGAGCTGTGTTCGAATTCCAGTCGAATCCATTACACTCGCTTAACCTTGCGAAAGGTGTGAATCCTCGTCTTTTCCCTCCAGCTATGAGTAAATAGCAGGACAGATCGGGTTCTATAGACTTGGATGGGAACTTGTATACCACAGAAAGAAATAGCAACTTACTGCTGGAAAAAATCTGCCTTGTCAGTCATCTATCGAAAGATACATGATCGCATAAGCGTGTATCACGCATGGCACTTAACTATTACACACACACACAGAGGTTGTACCTAAAGTCTGAACGCATAGGCAAAAATGCATATCTTCAAGAAATTAAATTTTTAACACTATTTTATTGAATTTAATATTAACAAATAACATCTTCAATATGATTTCCATCATTTGCGATGAAAAGATTGATGCGCTTTGCAAGATTCACGTGAACTCGATGCAATAACGTCACATTACCGTAAAATTTAGCACATTCACTCTTTATACGTTAAATCAAGATTATTAAATCTGCGATTTTCATTGAGTATAACTTTCTCCTTTGGCATAACCACGAAAAACAAGTCAATCCTTTCTTCATTTGACAAAAAACATGTTTAATCAGTTGAGGTAAAAAAGAAGTATAGTTATTTCCTGTGTGTCCAGACCCTGCACATATATATATATATATATATATATATATATATATATATATATATATATATATATATAAGCAGTCTGTCCGAGGATGATTATATATATATATATATATATATATATATATATATGTGTGTGTGTGTGTGTGTGTGTGTGTGTGTGTGTGTGTGTGTGTGTATGTGTGAATGTAGCACACAGAAATATATATATATATATATATATATATATATATATATATATTTATCCCTTTAAATTAAATTGAGTTGAAAGTAAAATGGGCTCTGTTCCATCTTCAAGCGAAATTTTTATTGGAATAACGTATATCTGAAATTTACTTGTTTTAAAATTGAAATCAAAATCCCCATGGTAACAGATATGGTGAATTGTCTAAATTGAGTAGGCGAGTGTAGTGTGTTTATAATAAGTAGCGGTATAGAGATACTTTCAAGGTGTCAAGTCGGGGAAAGGTGGGGGTGTCAAAAATGAAACGGAAGATGTATTGGCCATCGTCTAGTTTGCTTGTCTATGGAGATTTATTTATTTTATTTTATTTTATTTTATTATGAAAGGGAATTGTGCATATAAAAAAGAAAAACTTTCGTAACGTTTGTTTTTTTGACGGTTATCTTATATGTAAGGTATTTAATTTAGGCTGTGGATTATGAAGTGTGTTATGTTGTATGCATGTTTGTAGTTAATTATTCCTACTATGAATCTGATGATTGGGCTATTTGCTAAACAAGTTATATAATTTTTTTATCTAATAATTCAAACCAAAAATCTGATGATGCCTACAAAAAACCGTTAACTCGTGTCTAAATAATAAATATGATTTAAATATATTAAATTTAATTTAAAGGATTATATTGAAGTTTTCGGCTCTTGTTTTGAAACATGAGACCTCTTATGTAGCGATTTGGAATCATATTTTTAAATAAATAATTATATTTATGCTCTACTTTTGTATCGAGCACTATTTTTTAAAAATAATAACTAAAATACTAAGGGATTTTGGATTATTTACCTAACCAGTTCCTTCCTATTTTCTATATATTTTCATATATATATATATATATATATATATATATATATATATGTGTGTGTGTGTGTGTGTGTGTGTGTGTGTGTGTGTGTGTGTGTGTGTATGTATATATAATCGTGTAAAAGTAAATTTAACCATTTGTTAGATTAAACTCTCAAGCGTTGTATATCAGAAATCATTAAAGATATCTGCCTGGAATTTTATAAGGTTTCTTTAACACTATTGGACTCTACTGAGCAATAAGAATGTATCTGCTTAACAAAAAAATCGTGATGAAATCGATCATAATCGAAAAAGACATATTCATGAAAAATTAAATATAGCTAAAGATCGGAAGCTCTGAATGATTGCAATAGAATTCAAATATATATATATATATATATATATATATATATATATATATATATATTATTCCAGGATCATTTTACTTTTATCTTATTCATAATGATTATCGCCTTCTCTAACCTTTATGTTCTGGAGTAACAAGGAGCCTCAGATTTCATTTCATTTTCAAGTTTCTTTCAATGCTCTATGGACTATTATAGGCAAAATTCCTCTTTTTTATGGATTCGGTTGGATGTTTTCTAATTGATCTCTTTATCACTAAGTTGTTATGTTGATTCCTCTTCTTCTTTTGACCTCCTGATCCACGGAGTCTCTATTGTTCCCTATTTTTTAAAACTCTTCGTGGTCGTTCAATGGATTTTGAAGATGGAAGCCAGAGTATGAGTGCTTGTAGCATAATTGCAGGCCTGAATGAATAGGCCATCTTGGAAGAGAGTGGGACTTGACACACAATAATTTTAAGCCATTCTATTTCGAGGTGGATAAGTGAAAGGATTTTTCAGTGAGACTTACGACAGATGGTGTCCAGATGGATAAACATCTTATCTGGAAACCCGAAAAAATAAAACTCAGCATTAGTGTTCTCTCTTAGATATTAAAGGTTTTGAAGTGTAAAATTATGCTGTTATACCACGTATATATATATATATATATATATATATATATATATATATATATATATATATATATATGTGTGTGTGTGTGTGTGTGTGGGTGTGGGTGGATGTGTGTGTGTGTGTGTGTTTGTCTGTGTATATATGTATATATATATATATATTTATATGTGTGTGTGTGTATATATATATATATATATATATATATATTTATATGTGTGCGTGTGTATGTAATTGTCATGGGTCCTTAACTATAACTGCAGAATGAACTCTTCCTAACACTATGTACACTACGCCTCTCAAGAGAGAGGGTCGAATCGAGCCGAGCCGATAGTAGTTCACTCCAAACCAGACTGATAGTCATACTAACACCTTCCACATCTTGTATTATTATTTCGTGTAATATACCTCCGTTATTTCTACTCTTGTGTTCGTGTTGTTCTTCCTTGGTCCTATCATGGACCATAAAAATAACACACACACACACACACAAACACACACACACACACACACATATATATATATATATATATATATATATATATATATATATATATATATATATAGAGAAGAGTGTTGTGGTGACGTGGTTCGACCTTAATGACTTCATCGGACTATATTTGTTATTTTGGTAATGTTACATACTCGCGCGAACAAGAAGTGCTGAGAATTTTATAATTTTATTTTATTTTTTCATAGAATTTATATATATATATATATATATATATATATATATATATATATATATATATATATAACATACATATCTAGAGAGTGCCTTGATTGCAATGTCATATAATTATTTTGCCACCTGGCTCTTACAAAAATTCAAAATTCCTGGCAGAAATTCTGTTATCACAGCCTTAGACATCAACTGACATAAGCGATATAAACAAAACGAAAAATGCTCGAAATGAATTCGACTAGATATGTATAAGAATTAAAAAATTCTACAAGAAAATATAATTTCCAAAATTACCAGCACCTTTCGTTTGCGTGCATTTACTCCTCTCCCAGCTACATGAGTGAACATCTTCAGTTTTTTTTTTTATTCCACTTTCTATATTTAATGATCTATTACTTGTACAATGCTGTAAACTATGTGCCAAAGTGGATATCTAAATAGGCATTTTACAACATATAGACTGTGCGTAATGAACTCGAAACATTGGCATCTCTTCGATTGGTACTTGACCTGCCTTTGAAAGATCATCAATGTCGTCTCTGATATTATTCCTTTCTGATAATATGTAATGGAAGAGGAACAAGTTCAACATTAATATCAGCGATTAAATATTTTTTACGTGTTTTTGTTTGTTTTGTTTATTTTTATTCTAGTAAACATGGTCTATTTTCACTTGTTTGGACAAATAAATTCCTATTCTGAATTATCCATCTAAGCTGTTATGATAAAATGAAATCGACGGTTTAATCGAAGGAGCACAACGAATACAATCATGGGATCTTGATGACTTATATTTCGCGCCGAAGATAACGACAGTAAAAGAAATGAAAAAAAAAAAAGATGTAAGTGAAAAAGAAATAAAATTACATGAGAATGGAGACGGAGATTACGGTGAAGGAAAAAAACAAGTGGGAAAAAGAAAAAAACGAAAATGAAAGATGAATTGGGGAAGATAAATTAGAGGAAGAAGAACGAAAGGTGAAGAACAAATATTGGAAAAGAAAAAGAATAAAAAAAAAGAAATCTATAAAAAGAAAAACATCATAAACTGAAGACAAAAAGAAAAATGAAAAAGACAGAGGAATAAAAAACAAATGAATGGAAACGCGAGTCTGAAAAAAAGAGAGGAAGATAAAAAGAAAAGAAAAAATTAAAGAAATGAAAAAAAAACAGAAAATGGCGGAAAGATGGGCGAAGGTGAAAAAACGATGTCAGTTTAAAGGAGAAAAAAAAGAAAAATAGAAGAAAAGAACAAAAAATATGAAAATTAAACGCACGAAAATAGAAGAAAAAGGAAAATAAACTAGAAAGAAAATAAATATTCTTGAGTTAATATTTGCATTTTAACATTTTTTGGAAGTTAGCATCATCATCGATGAAGTCACACCGATTGATGTTACCATTGTGATTAGTATGATAGTTGTTTTCTTTTTTATTAGTCTTCCCGATCAAAAGTTTTTATTTTTACAACTTACTAACTGGGAAAGCTGATAACGTACACAGACAATAGTCAAACAAAGAAATAAAAAAAAACAACACATTACCAAACATGTGAGCACAACTATTCCACGTATACAATGAATAAATAGATTGACAGATATAAACAGACGGAGAAAGAAAGAAAGAAAGAAAGAAAGGAAGGAAAGGATAGATAGATAGATAGATAGATAGATAGATAGATAGATAGATAGATAGATAGATAAAAAGAAAAGCATAGATAGATAGATAGATTGATAGATAGATAGATAAAAAGAAAAGCAGATAGATAGATAGATAGATAGATAGATAGATAGATAGATAGAAGCAAAGGAAAAAACATATAAGATAAAATTAGTTATAGAGATAAATAGAAAACCATATATATATATATATATATATATATATATATATATATATATATAGAGAGAGAGAGAGAGAGAGAGATAGTGATAGAAAGCAAAGATATAAACAGACACATAGATACAAAAGATAGATAGATAGATAGATAGATAGATAGATAGATAGATAGATAGATAGATAGATAGATAGATAGATAGAAAAGTAAAGATAGCCAGACAAATATAAAAGTTAAATAGATGGAAGGGAAAGTGAGCGAACGAGAGTGGGAAAGAGGGCGATGAAGAAGTTTGGTAGATTTCTCGATAGGGATATATACATATATTTGAAACTAAGATATAACCCTATAAGCGGTTGGGTTTGTTTGTAAATTGACATATACGACACTGTTCAGGCATTATTACCGACTTACAATTAATGAGAATTAAGACGCTAATAAGTTCTAGAGTTTGTTACACTAAAACACCATCATTTGTCTCTTTTATTCAAAGGGAACAATGAAGAGTTTCTCATACGATGGTAACATTCCACACGCAAAATATTTTCCCCAGCGTGGAATATTTTCGCAGGTTTTTTCTAGAATATTACTTGTTGAACGGGCTGCACCAGGCGGAACGACTCCTTTATACAAAGTAAACAATTGAAATAGGTATACTATACGTCAAGAGAGACAAGCAGAAAAAAGTGATATATGAAAGAATAGTAGAAAGAAAATGCAAAATGTTACAGGCAGAAAAGTCTACTATAAAATATTTATAGGTGGAAAGATGTTTTTTTTTTATATACTTTTTTTTATTTTCCAAAGGGCAGGCAATTGTTTATTGACAATTGTATGAAACTCGATTTGCACTCATTTTTCTATTCTTACAGTTTCACAGTGATAACAAAACAAGACCTGAAAGATTCGGCTTAGTCCTACTGACCTGCAAACAAGGATATTTGACCCGTGACATTACACGCGTTTTTTTTTTCTGAAATAATGCCGCTCGCGTCTGCGGGGCATGTTGTTGACAGCTTTCTTCACTGTCTCTGCAGCGAGACAAACGCCTCACTTCAGCAAAAACACAAGGAAAGGTCGCTAACAATTGCTGTTGTTACAAAAGGGAATTTCGCAATGGTTAGTTCGTCTTTTATAGAAAAGATTCTCGTGCTTGGGTGTATTTTTTTCTTTGTTACTGGGAATTTGGTTGGCATGAAGAAAAGCACTTAAACGGATCGCACATATAACATGAAGATTCCTTTAACTGTTTTATTTTAGATTATTCAAAGCATGCATGTTTTTCTAGCAAAGAAAAAGAAAAAAAACTAAATTATAATCTGCTCATTCTAAGGGATTGTGACGTCATTATATCCCAGACAACCTTATCATGAATCGGGGCATGCGATTGCTGTAAAGATAGAAGTTTGATTCCCGTCAACTATTTTGCCATTTTTCTAAATCTGAAATTGTCAAGCATTTAGAATTAACTAAAAAATTTTCAGCAAGATGGCGTGTGGTGAAATTCTCATTTTCTTTAGTATTACTGAACTTATCGCTAAAATATTTGTCAAGATTTACAAACTCTATATTTCGTTCAGTTTTGAATGCCAATCGCTGAAATTTGAACAAGCTAATTTGTAAAAAAAAAAAAAAATTGTCAACATACTTCGGAGATTTACGCACAATAGCAAACCAACTGTACTTGCCCCACCACCCAGCCCTTTGTTTTCACATCTCACCAAAATTTGATTATGATCTGTCAATGGATGACTATTTTGAAGGGTGTGACGGGCGGACTCACGGCAGTTACTGGACTGTATACATAGCTGTCACTAAACTTTCAAATTTTAACTTTTATCTTAAAACTAGCAGTATGGCCCGGCGTTGCCCGTGCTTGATTCAAAAATCGTACGACTCATACAGCAATCGCTATCACTTGACTTAAAATATTTTTCCCCTTCCTTGCCTTTTAAAGGAGTGCCTTTGCCGTGCTGATGTTGCTACATGCCTTACTTCTTGCCTATCTCACACTGCGAATTTTTTCTAAGCTCTATACTAAACATTAAATCTGTTACGAAAAAAGAACTGAACAAAATCAACACAAAACGATCAGCTTTGAAAAAGGACTCGTAACTGGAAAAAACAAATGAAAAATGATTGGTAACAACAAATACTTTTTCACAGTTCTGCGGAATCAGAATCAACGTTGAGTTTAAGCAAGCGAATGAGCCAATTGGAGTAAAGTGTCATGCAGATTTAAATTTTTCCCACTTGTGACGAATGCAGCTATCGATATTTTTTGCATGCTAGCATGCTAGTTAACATTCGTGTCAGTGAGCTGTTGGCTCTCACGCTGGCCAATAGAATCTTCCTGCCTATTCGTGGCAGCAAGCTATAGGCTCTTACTCTGGCCAGTAGAAAATGGCCGCAAACTACATGAATACTGCCGTAGAAGCAGGAAAAAATTGATTATTTCCACTATCGATGGAAGTTGCGAAATTCAAAGTCGGTCTTGCCCTTCCCGCTAACTTGGAGCATGTGCATGCAAATTTTGGTGCAGATCGGTCGAAAATTGCGGCCGTGCATTCGTTACACACACACACACACACATCCTGCATTTTATAGATAGAGCTAAATATCTTTGATGTACGTTTGATAACGCTTAACTAATAAATAATTGTAATAAATGGATTCGATAGGGTATATTTCTTAAGGTAGATATATCGAGGAGTATTTTTTAAGTAATACAAGAAAATCGATTATATATTTTAAATCTTCGAAGCTCTACATGTTTTAAATTTCCCTTATTTAAAACATTTCGTTTTATAAAATCTCTGGTGCGGCTATGAAGTTTCTTACGAATGACCAATATTCTAAAGCTTATAGAATCAATGCAAGTGTCCCGCAAATCTCTCCGCTTTGGTCATATTCTCTTCTTGTTTTTGTTAACTACCGAGAAATGCACTCAGACTGACGCACTTCTAAAAAACATAATTATAGCCTTCAAGTCGATCTCTTTAAACATGACTAAACCAAGCTGATACTGTCTGTCTATATTTCTGAGATGAGGTATTATGTACATAATTTACATTATTCAGACTAGTGTCCTCCTCTTTGTCGCCATACTTATCACAATGTTTCGGCCGTTTTATGGTCCGGCCTTCTTCAGGTGGTTAGAATGTCGAACTGAACCGTTTATAAATAAATAAAGGATATAAAGTGTTCAGTTCGACATTCCAACCACCTGAAGAAGGCCGGAGCGTACAACGGCCGAAACGTTGTGATAAATATGTACAAGCTGATACTGTTTCATCAGCATCGTTCTGTTTTTTTACAAATGCAAATGAACATTTCTGCTGTTAATGATTTATCATTTTTCAATGTCTACTTCGTCTCAAGTTCCTTTCTGGCTGGAAGTCATATAAAATCCTTTGACAAAGATATAAAAGGGTTCGGCACAATTCATAGTTGCAGGTAGTATATTTCACATTATCCCATTTGTATATTTATGAGTATCAGATCTGGTTACGAAAGGACTACTGGTCTAATATTTCGGGCTGAAACTGCTCAATCCTCGCTTTTCAGCCTTGGCAGAATTCAAAATCAGTTACGTAGTCTTTTGTGGGGAGGTCTTTTCAGCTCTACAAACTATTTCTCTCTGACACATTGTTGGAATCCTTTTAGCTAGTCTATTTCTAATGTCATGTTTAGAAGAACTATACTTTTTACTTCAATCAGTTTAGTACTTTAATGCTAGGAAATATCACGCTTCATGCTCGGATTGGAGTCACGATCACTTCAACCGCCTTTTAAACGTAAGAGCGTTCGATTCTATCAGCTTTATCGCAAGAACTATTACTTTGTGTATGAAACTCATGCGCGTGTGCTTACTTCAATACTATCATTACATCTTCCAGTCAAGGTTAAAGAGTCGTCTACCCTCTTTGTTATTATACTCGGCCATTTTCACAATGTTCACTTATTTCACACCTATATTATCTTTATCAGTTTGACTGTAACCGTCAAGAAATTCTCGAGTCTTGTGTTGAGAGAAATTTATTAAAAAATAAGTAAATTAAGAGTAACTTCGGGGAAAATAGACAAATACATTCATATAAATAATGTTGCAAAATACTATTCAGAGAATTCAGCTGATGAAGGCAGTCATGATTTCAGGATCGAAGCATCATTACAACTAAAAACGGATGCTCTGTACGGAACAAAATTTTGGAGTTTTCCGTGATAGTTTTGACCTGAGGTGTCCCCCTATCGACCGACTTCAGAATTACCTCGCCTTACCGCTTCACATGGCTTGCAAACGTAGAAACAAACCTCATAATATAGACAGAGAAATAAACACCCCCTCACAACAGGGATTAGAGTGTCTCTTCGACATTACATACAAGAATATATGGTCCACATTTGGACCAGAGGATCTGGATCTGCATACATCCACACACATACTGGCTGAAATGACATTTCCTATATAAGTTTAATTATCTTGATATCATTGGATCGGTCCTATCTTTTTCATTACATAGGAATATTTGTCTGGGATGAGGAATTATCAATATTTACATTCTTGATATTCTATAGCAGGGGTCGGTAAAACTACGGCACGCGTGCCACACGTTACACACGTTACACACCAAACAATGCCTGATGGCACGCAACCGCAAATGACATCACGAAGTTCGAAGAAATAACTACTACAACGCAAAGAAGACATTTAGCTGTTTCAATTTTAATATTTACTAAATTATATATACTCTATATTACTATATAAAATATATTGTTGAACAGATATATTGACCTTGACTGGTATAAAAATGCTGTTGGCAAACTGAATGATTTTAAAACGACAAGTTGGCACATAATTAGCAAAAGGTTGCAGGCATCAGCCTTAGACCTTAAAGACAATATTTCCTCAGACATAGACTGGCGCTACATAATCACAAACAACGAGCTTTACCAAATAACAAAAATCACATTGCTGTAAGACTTACAACAGCAGCAACAACAACGCAGCCGGAAATGACATCACAAAGTCCGAAACAATAACTACTACAACGCAAAGAAGATATTTAGCTGTTTCAATTTTAATATATACTAAAGTATATATACTATATATTGCTATTTAAAATATATTGTAGAACAGGTATATTGACCTTGATTTGTATAGAATTATGTATGCTGTTGGCACACTGAATGATTTTAAAACGCCAAGTTGGCACATAGCAAAAGGTTGCCGACCCCTGTTCTACAGGACTATGACCTAATGGGTAACAGCGTCGGTTTGTGAATTTGGTGAAATAGTGAGATTGAGTTCGATCTCTGTCTCATGGAGTGTATACTTGCACTCAGAGGAAAAGGGCGAATAATAACTAAACAGTATTAAATAAAAAAATAAGAACGAGACAATATCCCTGGTCATAGGGAACGGAACGAGAACAGCCTACCTCCGTAACTTGAATAAAGTGTTTAGTTCAGAATTCTATTTAAGTTACCCACATCGATATACACCTGAGGAAGACCGTAGGGCATAACGGCCGAAATGTTGTGAAAAAAGACACTAGTCCGAATTTAAATAATTGTAATAATAGGAAGTTTAGATGAATAAAAATGCAAACTCTACTTAAATCTGAAGACTCTTAATAGGTTTCAATCTCTGTCAAAGAGAAGCGTCACAACTGAGAAAAATTATATGAGAGGTGCCCAGCCACGGGGAACCGCTGCCTGAGGCGGCTCCCTATCATTGTACCAGAGAGAGGTATTGGTGCACGCACCGAGGCCAGCGCAACCGAGGGTTGCTGGGGCTACGGGCAATTTTTGTTCCTGGCCCGGGGGTACCCGATCGGGTATAAAAAAAATACCTTGTGTTACAACTCGTGTTATTGGGGAGACAGAGGAAATACCCGGTTTA